>CM035435.1:80941460-80998960 GCA_020310875.1 Ceratopteris richardii
TCCCTTTGCCTTTTTTTTTTTCTAGCTTTATGAGATCCCCCCCTTAAAGAACAACTTTTTTTGAGAATGAATTATGGATTACCAAGTTACACATCTTTCTTGCAAGCCCCATGTTCTAGTTTTGTGGAGTTTGGCCTTATCTCTTTTTTAGTTCATCTCTTGTGGGCCTAATTTATTTTAGAGAAGAATCTCTTTGGTAGGGTACTGACTCTTCCCAAAGTTACGCTTTCTTATCCATTCTACAAGGCATTCTTTTTACATAATAATCTATGTATACTTGTACTAAGTGGTGAAGTATTCTTTAGTTCATGAAAAAGGAACTCTAATGGAATGTGCAAAGGTGTCAAAATTATGCAACCTCCATTTTAATCTATTTATATGGACTATTTGGGGAAATTGTGATCCTTTTAGAAGTTCTATTTGATATGATAATGGTCCACTCTTTCTAAGGATAGTGAAGGGATCACAAATATCGAGGAGAGAGCTTTGTGCAATATCCAACTTTGACAATTTTCTCTCTTTTGAGTTTTGAAATAAAAATTTCAACCACTTTAACAAAAATGTTTCTCCTCTTAAGTTTAGCATATGCTTTAGTACATGAGCTTTTATTAGATTGTCTTTTTCCATCTTGAGCTTGAGTTTCATCTCTTTAGAAAATGCTATAATAGGTTGAACTTTGTCATTTTGTATTGCAACTTTACAGAAGGGGTGCTAGGTTGGAACATGTAGTTTAAGATTAATAAAATATGATCAATTGAGGAATGCTTTGTATTCTTGGATCATATTCCACCTAAAAGGAGAGCAAGCATGGGATAAATCACGTGTGGCCCAATGATCTGAAAAGAGATAACATATAAATAGTACCTACATGGAAACATTCCTAAGCGTAACCAGAAGCATTCTACAAAATGGAGAACACTCATATGCATAGGCGAAAATAGAAAGAAGTAGTAGGATGTAAAGTCAATATCTCAACATCCTCTCTACAAATCCACAAAGGTGCACTAAGCGGTGGAGTGAAACTAGCATTAGAGCCTTTGTGAGCATGTCCACCAAGTTCTCTTGGAGGTACACCACTCCAAAAAAATCTCAAGGGATGAGATGTTCTCTTGAATAAAATGGTGTTGGATCTTGATGTAGTTTATTTAAACATGGAATACCAAATTCTAGAATTAGCATTAGAGCCTTTGTGAGCATGTCTTCGAAGTTCTCCTAGGAGATAGATTGCTCCAAAAAAATATAATGGGATGAGATCTTCTCTTGAATGAAATGGTGTTGGATCTCAATGTGATTTATTTAGGCATGGAACACCAAATTCTTAGCAATGGCCAAAGAGTATTAACTATTAGTGTAGATGCATTCAACCGATATGTAGAAGATACCAATGCTAGATAATAAATGGGAAAGTTAGAGGGTCTCACATGCTATGAAACAAGATGCTTGCTACTCTTGGTTTTAGATAAAGATCAAGAAATGGGGCTTCAATCAAATGATAAAATGTTTCCAAAAGTGGAACAAAAAGATTTGAAAGAAAAATATCCAATAAGATCAATGTTCATTTTATATTAAAAGACATGATGTCAAGTAGGAGTCCAAGTTTCTTGTTATTGAGTCTAATGAGGCTAATGGGAAATTGATTGAAGATGGAAATTGCATAAGAGATATCAAGTTTAGTATCCATTAAATATAGTAAAGAGCCAACATTTTTTCTATATACATGCACATCCACTAGTTTTGTGGTATCCTCCAAAGTAAGATTTGTGTTGGTCTCTAGAGGTATAAAAACTATGTGACATATATAGAAAGGGGATTCAAATACTTCTTTGAGATAATAATATGCCACCACATAATAAATAGACTTTTTTTTCTAAAAAGTAATGAAATAGGATAAGATCAATCATATATCATTATTATTGAAGTTGTTGGATAAGGCATTGTATGTGATCATAGCCTTAACTAATAAAATTAAGATTTTCAACATAGAGAATGATGATGGCTACTTAGGATTCATGGCAATATACATAAAAGTTGGCACCTATTGAAGTCTTGTAAAAACCATTGGCCTCAAAGGAGTGGATATTCTCATATCAAATGTAAAAGCTTATTTTAGTCTGTAGAGTGCTTTGTGCACATGATATTTATGATCTTCTTTCCATGGGATTTCAAAGCCTTTAGGCTTCTCTAGACATGCTTCTTCTTCAAGATCACCATTAGGAAAGAACTTTTCATATCTAGTTGGTAAAGTAACAAAAAAAAATGAGCATTTAGTGTAAGCACTATGGGGATAATCGTTAATCTAGATATAGGATGAAATATTTCTTCATAATTGATACCATGCTTATGTTTGTGTCCCTTAACCAATTGATGAGACTTGTACTTGTCAAAATTACCATCTACTTTTTCTTGAACTTGTGGACCTACTTACACCTAATGCCTTGATTATTAGGGGGGCTTAGGTGTATGAATCCAAGCCTTATTATTGTGGATACCTTGGTTTTAGAGTGCTTGAATTCTTATATTCCTTGTGCCCTTGTGCTTCAAACAAAGTGGAGGGCTCTAGAAGACTTTTAAGTTTATGCATGAGACCAAAATTGATTGAATTGGATTTCTCCTTGAGACCAAAATTGATTGAATCGGATTTCTCTTTGTCCTTCTTTTCCTTGAGTCATTTTGACTATTGAGATCTACAACAGATTGTGTGATTTTTTGAAAATATACAAGCAAAGCAATGAACAATTCTATTTTGTAACTCTATTACTTCTACCGCAAAAGCATTGAAATATGTGCTAGAATTTTTTTATTGATATTGTTGATACGAAAAAAAACAAGTGCCAAATGTGCTTAATTCTTTAATTTACATCTATGGCTACCTCAAAAATAGTTAAACAAGTGCCAAATGTGTTGACCCCTACCTCAAAAATAGTTAAACAAGTGCCAAATGTATTGGCTACCAACTTTGTAGGGAATATCCTAACTTAAGTTATAAGAATCATGCCAACACATAAACAATAGTTCTAGAAAAAATGTATGTATATGAAAATTCACTCATCTACCATAGTTGCTTATTCTCTTCTTTGTTCTCTCAATTATTCATCTTTGTACATAAAATCCTTGTTTTGTTCTTTATGGATTTTTCCAGCATGATATTTGGAATTTGGCCAAACTGACATATGATGTAGGAGTAGGGTGAAATCTATGTAAAATTTCAATTGGAGTGACCATATTTATAATATGCAATTTTTATAATCCACTATGAAATCCTTGCATAGATTGTAGATGGTGGTTGTGCACATTCACATGTCCATTTACATAAGCTTTTGGGTGCTTGTTATGCCAATGGTATAAAATATCATAGAGGAATATGTCTCAATGAGTGGTTCCACCATCCTCCTCCATATTTTGTTTCTTGTATAGGCTTATCATCCTCATTAAAAGCAATGGTGTCTTGAAAATGTGAAAGATGATAGTTATAATCTTTCTTTCTTTAATTATACAATTCTCCTCTCTCAAATATTTCATATGATCATTGACAGACATGCATAGGCTTTTTCAAGTTGATCTCCTCACTTTGTGATCCAAAAAGACATGATGAACACAATAATTGTGAGTTGAGATGTGGTATTTTCTGAAAATTCAGTTTTCCCTCTACTTCAATACAAAAACAGCCAACAATTAGCTCACAAGATATGCTCGATACACTCATGCCTTTGTTCCAAAATGGTGCGCTTGACTATGGCCATGTAGACCAACCAACTAAGGCTCAAAGGGCTGAAAAGTTCCAAAAAAATACAGCTAAAGATGCAGAGAATTTCTAGCAAAACATGACTAAAAATTTTCAATCGAAAATTATCAAAACTGCTGGAAATTTCCAGCCACAAATGGTTGGACATTCACATCAAAGTATGGCTAAAAATGAGCATGAAATTCAGCCCACGCATGATATACATGTTGATAATGTATTACACAATGAACACATGTCTATCAAGAGTGCACAAACTATGCCAAAGTGGCTAAAACAAACTTTGCAAGATAGCAAATTAAGTGCACCTTTGCTTGGTAGAACAAGATCAAGCTCTTGCGATGCATCAAGTAATTTTGTGGATTATTCTCTTATTGCAACAGCATGTAATGAAGAGCCACTTAATTTTGAAGATGTATGTGATGATCCACAACGGATGAGTGCTATGCAATCAAAAAATGGTATCCATACATAGGAATGGTAGTTAGGAATTATGTGAATCACCAAAAGGAAAAAATGCCATTGGTATAAAGTGGGTTTACAAGACTAAGAGAAAGTTTGATGGTAGCATTGATCACTACAAAGCTAGATTGGTTGCCAAAGGATATGCGCAACAATATGGCATTGACTATGAGGAAAATTTTGCACCTACTTCACGCATGACTACCATTCGTATTGTGGTTGCATTGGCTACCCATCGAGGTTGGAAAGTACATTAATTGGACATAAAAAAAACTTTCTTGAATGGTGATTTGCAAGAAGAGGTCTATGTGAAGCAATGTCCTTGATTTGCCATGAAAGGGAAAGAGCATATGGTTTTTTGCTTGCATAAAGCCTTGTATAGTCTCAAGCAAGCTCCACGTGCATGGTATGACAAAATCCATGTGCACTTGATTGCTCTTGGCTTCACATGTAGTCCAATTGAAAGCACACTTTATGTACATAAAGATGGGGTGATCTTACAATGCTTTTTCTTTATGTTGATGACATACTCTTGACTGGGTCATCTGATGCAAAACTTGACATTCTTATGGCTGATTTGTAGCATACTTTTGATGTCACTTATCTTGGTCTTTTGAGCTACTATCTTGGCATCTAGTTTGTATCGGGTAATAGTTATGCATCAAGCAAAGTATGTTGAAAAACTACTTCAGCATTTTGACTTTGAGGATTGCAAGATAGTTTCCACACCAATTGAGACAAGATTTAGGTTCTCAGTTGAGGATTCTAGTGATGCATTTGATACTTCTCTTTATCAGCAAGTTGTGGGATGTCTTATATATGCATGCAACACAAGACCGGATATACAATATGTAGTTTCCCAAATGACTTGATTCATGCATAGCCATGGAACTAAGCATTGGCAAGTGGTGAAACATATGTTTAGATATCTCAAAGGCCATTTGAGCTTAGTTCTTTTTTATGGAAGAGATATTCAACCATGCTTGCATGCTTTTACAAATAGCGATTGGGCTGGTTGTTATGATACTCGCATGTCCACTAGTGGTAATTGCTTTTTCCTTGGAGGCTCATGCATATCTTGGTTGAGTAAAAAGCACCCTACAGTGGGGACATCGAGTTGTGAAGCTGAGTACATGGCAATTTTCATAGCTACAAAGGAGTTTATACTTAGGGATATTATTTAGATCTTGGTTTAGTTTACTTCATCATCAAAAAAGAGAGCTATTCCAGCCATCCATCTTCTTCGTGTGTCATGTTATTTTGTGCTCCTTGTGTGTGCTTCTTGTGTGTCTCTCACACTTTTACACACACCCAACATCAATATGTACTCACTTTTGTTGAGCTTTTGGATATCTGTGGTCACCATTGTGAACTTAAAATTCCTTGATTTTACCAAGTAAATATACTATTCCACCCTAGCCAAGTGCTACTTGGCTTCCTTCACGGTTTCTCCTGCATCTACGAACCAGTGACACGTTGCTGGAGTGATCACCATGTTTTGTTGAAGACCCCATGTAGGACTACAAGCTCATAACAAAAGGAAAGAAGCAAGGAAGACGCTTCACCATGGAGGTAAATCCATCAACCGCTCACACTGTCTACTTGTCAATTGGAAATAAACAGATTGTAGAAATCAACTTATGGCATAAAAGAGTTGGGCACATAAACTTAAAAAGGATGAAGGACATGCAAAGGAAGGTCTTGATGAGTGGTCTACCTAATCTTACATCTTATAATATGCAACATTTGTGCCATGCTTGCCAATTAGGGAAACAAAGTAGACTGCCATTCAAGAAGGGAGCATATGTGAGCAATGAAGTATTAAATCTCATACACACAAACGTACGGGGACCTACAAGGGAGCCATCCATTGGAGGTAATAGATATTTTCTCATATTTATAGATGATCATTCAAGGTTTGTTTGGATGTATTGCATAAAGTCAAGCTTAGAGGTGTTTTACCACTTCAAGAGGTTCAAAAACCTAGTGGAGAAGAAAATAGGGAATTATATAAAGACTCTCGAATCAGATGGAGGGGGAGAGTATTTTTTGAATGAATTTTTAGATTTTCTACATGACCATGGCATAAAAAGGCAATTCACTTATAGGTATACACCTCAAAAAAATGGGGTGGCAGAGAGGAAGAATAGATACATAGCAGAAGTGGCTAGAGCTTTGTTAAATGAAATGAATGTTCCTAAATCTTATTGGGCTGATGCAACAAATACAACCATATACATTATGAATAGGTTTCGAAACTCAAGAGTACATGGATTTACACCTTATGAAGCTTTGTGTGGTAATTAAACCCAACCTTTTGTTGGAAAACAATGTCCCAAAGGTCTTGGAGGAGAAGAGTGTGCTCACACTCTTGCTCATGGAGAGGTCTTGGTCATTAGTAGTTTGGTGGTGAGGATCGGCCATCTATATAATGTATTTGAAGGTTGTCTTCTACACGAAGATTTCGGGTTACTTCAAAGACATTGGATGGTGGATAACATAAGATTTGCATCTTATGTTAAGGATCTAGGTACACATTCTCTTTATGCACATAGGTACTACTTGAATTTTATGGAGGCAGTAACATCCATATCAGGAGGAGTGCTATTCGGCATAGGTACAAGAGAATCAATACGTATATGCTTTATGCATATTTGGATGTGGTGTTCGAGAAGGTATGGTCATATGAGTTTGAGGATTTTCGGCAACAAACTTGTAGCATTCTTTGCTAATTTTGTAAGTATGTGATCTTTTCACACACCTATCTGACTTAGGGTCTTCCATAGCCTAAGGTTAGATGAGGGTTTGGTGATTATCAGTTTTAGACTGATCCTTCCTCTTTCGTTCACTCATATACACTCTTCTACAACCTATCAGGTCACACATCTCATGTATATTCAGATTTCTGTCCATACATCTGAATATGTTTGTTACAATTGTACATTCACTCATCCGTCTATTTCTGTTCACATAGAGTGGTTGAGAGTTTTGATTCCCACATTGTACATTGAACATTGGTATATATGATAGTGTGAGTAAGCCTTGGCTTACGTAACACTTTACACATGTTGTCTAGTTTCTGTCTATCTTTGTCTCATAATTTGTATGATTAAGTGTGGTATGTTCATGTTTTGTCAATATTGGAAGATTGCTAGAATCTATGTTGTAGATGTTGGACCTATGGAACTATGGACCTGTGTTATGAGCTATGGGCCTACTAAATTTCCAACATTTGGTATCAGAGCTTTAGGGCTTTGGCATCAGAGTTCATTCAGGCTCTCAGATTCCCAGGTTTCCAGACTTCCAGGTTTACAACATATGATTTAAGGGCATCTTCTAACATTTGACATTTGACATACACACTTAATCTAGATGAGAAGAGATTTGAGAACTAGACAATTCAGTCACATGTGGAGTATGAAGTTGATGATCTGTTAGCAGCCGAATATTTTTGGAAGAGTATGAAAATACTTTATCGAAGTATTATTTGAAGACCCAGACTTGATGAAGAGAAGACTACTTAAAATTCCAGGAAGAACAATGGTTTGGAGAAGATGAAGGAATCAAATCAATATCAAATCATAGGTACCAATTTTTACTATCAGATTATCATTTGCAGGTCATGTCTTAGAAGAGCAGTTATGAAGAGATTTGAAGGATTCAAGGAGTGCTTTTATACACTTTCATTATTTCAAACTTAAAGGCTACATCAAAACAGGTACCTAGAGGTATTTCTAGAGAGTTTTGAGAGATCTTTTTCGTGCCAAGCAAGCTCATCTAAGAAGACAAATTTGGAGATGGGATGAGTTTTGTGTTCAGCCAATTTTCTATCGTAAGTTGGTTGGATATCCAGGTACAAAATTTGATCTAGAGAGGTAACTCTAGAAAGGTAATTCATCATTCAGACAAAAAGTTGGTGAATTTAGTCATTTCATACATTTGAAGCAGAATTTTGGTTCAGAGATATGAGGAGATGGTAAAACATGATTCTATATTCACTTCCATTTGTATACCATGTTTTGTTTTATCTCTTACTCTTAGTACTAGAGGAAGAGAAAGAATTCATTTGAAGAAGTTAAGAGTGCTTATCACTTCAAGACGAAGAGAACAAAAGGTATGGAAGAGAAGTTTGAAGATGTCAACATCATCATCAGGTGGAAGAAAGATGCAGAAGAAGAAAGTCCAACACTTCCAAAGGGAAAGTAAGATTTCTTTTTCTCACATATTTTCCATATACTTTTCCTATTTAATCCTCTACATCCAAAGACAAGTCTATGAGAACATCTTGTGTGAAGATAGTCTAAAGAAGAAGCAGTTTCTTGTTTTGCACTATACTTGGTCATGATTTAGTAGATTTAACAAAGAATTGCATTGAGAGAAAGAAAAGCAGCAGATATATGTTTTGACTCATATATGTATGAGTTATGTTTTAGTTGAAGCTTTTAAGTAGGCAGCTTATATGTTCCCTCAAAGAATTATTGGAGTGTCAATACAGAGCTACTTGGTATATGACAAGTTGTAGAGAAGTATATTTCTTCTTTATCTAAACTCTTAAGGTAAAAGAGTTTTTTGTAGCAGATGTTGAAGACTTGGGTTGAGGTTTTGTGTTTGGAAAGGTTACCTCATATTCAGTATTTTCAGAAAACTTCAGAAAAATCAGATTTTTTGATGTACTAGTCAGTGGAAGAATCTACTTTCTATGATTGTCTAGATTTTTGGATACATGCTTGTATTCAAAAGGGTGTTCCATCAGATCCTATCACTTGATTGAGAAGTGGATTTAGCCAAAAGAAAGTCAAGCAGGTACTATCACATTTCACCCGGGTAGAATATGAAGATTTGAAGTATCAACTTGCAGCTTTTGGAGTTCTCAAGGTGAGAAGTTTGTCCAATTATGTTTCAAGTAGAAGTTGCAGATTCTTGGGAAGGATTTGTTTAAACAAAAGTTTTACAACTTTATGTGAGAAGCATGGACACTTTGAGACATTCAGGTAATAAATCAAACATTCAATCATGAAGGTTTGATGAGAGCAGATTCCATTCAGGTATTTTTTTGGAGAGATCTTGATAGATCTAGATAGATCTTATCTTGAATGATCATGAAGATCTTGAGTATTGATGAGTCAGTTGTCTATCCTTTGTTTGAGAAGATTCTTAGCATTGGAAGAAGTAAGTCAAAGATTCAAATTCTTTCAGATTTGTGTTGCAGAGGAATAGTAGAAAATACTTGTTATGTTGCAGAAGATTATGGATCCTAAAATGCTTTCAGCAAGGTTTTTTGTTATCATGTAATAGATCAGCTTACCTTATTCTATAATTTGGGAAGCTAAGGAATGATAAGGAAAGCTATTGGCATCTGCACAATGCTAATAAAAAGGGTTAAGAGATTTTGTTTCAGATACAGGTATTGATATATTTGAAGAATTCTGGATACTAGTGTTAAGTCATCTAGGGGGTGATGAAACATGAAGACTTATTTTCAGCCATATGTAAAATAATACAGAGTCATACCTACAGGTATTCCTATTTCAGGTATTCCTATATTTCCTTTGTCAGGTTCTCTTTGTGTTCCAGCTTTGAAAGAAGAAGGAAGAAGGGTCTGGAGAAAGTTCCTATTCAGGAGAAGGTTCCAGAGTTCTATCGAAGAGAAGCTTGATATTTTAGAGAGGTATGTTTGAGAAGTGCGCACATATATGTTTATACCAGATTCTGAAGGAAAGAGGTATGAAGGATTTACAGATTGAGCAAGGACGAAGACATGATAACATCATAGATTTTTTGATAAGACTCATGAGTTGAGCTTAGTTCAGCTCAGTTTGAGATGAACCAGTAGTGTTCATAATACACTAAGTTATGAGTTGTTAGTCACAGGTTCTAGGATTTATATCTTGATTATGTTTAGTGTATTTACATGACACAACAGAAGTACGTTGAGAGAGCTTTCATAAGGTAAAATGAAAATATGTGCACCCTAGTGTATGTTTTCAGGTTTATGAAGATAGGAGATAGCAGGTTTAGAGTCAGTACTTGCTACATTTGTTGTCAAGTAGTGATTGCTTGATGTGTACACTATTGGATATCTAGTTTGCATAGTTTCTCAAGTATTATGGTTCATATTCAGCAAGTTCAGGTTGTTTGAAGGAAAGTCATGTTCAGTTTTGAAGAAGACTTTTGAAGAAAAGATTTGAAGGTCAGTTCCGGAGTACAAGCTTGAAGCTTGTGATAGTTTGCAGCTTGTGATAGGTTGCCGATTCAGTCCAGTTTGTACCATTGTGACATTGCAGGGGGGATTGTTGGAAAACAATGTCCCAAAGGTTAAGGTCTCAAAATCCCATGGTCATTAGTCCAATTTGTCCAGAGTCTACAACATGAGTAGCTCTTTTTACTACTCCCTCTAACAACAAAGTGCGTGGGCGCGTTGGTTACTTCAGCCCCAATAAAATCGACCAGGGTTAAAAACCTGACTCCAGCAGCAGCACGCGAAGATATTTTGATCATGATTTTGATTTATGCTTTCTAGCTAAATATGGTGGTGCGATAAAAGTGACGGCGACGGACTTTTAGAGATGATTGCTTTATTGAAAAGCTTTATGCGATCGTGGAGATTTATTTGCTTTTGGAGATTTTTTGAAGGGATCACAATTAGTATAAAAGAAGAGCCATAGGCTCATTGTAAGCATCCTTCACCAATTTCAACACAAGCTTTGGAGATCTTGGACCTCAGTAGAGGTGGTGTTTCTTCTAGCACATGGGGCAGCCATGGTGCTAACTTGGAACATGTTGAGGAGCAGCTATGAAGTTCTTCTTGGAGGAGAAGAGTGTGCTCACACTCTTGCTCATGGAGAGGACTTGGTCATTAGCAGCTTGGTGGTGAGGATCGGCCACCTACATAATGTATTTGAAGATTGTCTTCTACATGAAGATTTTGGGTTACTTCAAAGACATTGGATGGTGGTTAACATAAGATTTGCATCTTATGTTAAGAATTCAGGTAAATATTCTCTTTATGCACACATGTACTACTTGAAGTTTATGGAGGCAATAACATCCATATCAAGAGGAGTGCTATTCAGCATAGGTACAAGAGAATCAGTACGTATATGCTTTATGCATATTTGGATGTGGTGTTCGAGAAGGTATGGTCATATGAGTTTGAGGATTTCTGGCAACAAACTTGTTAGCATTCTTTGCTAATTTTGTAAGTATGTGATCTTTTCACACATGTATCTGACTTAGGGTGTTCCATAACCTAAGGTTAGATGAGTGTTGAGAAAAGGGGAACAATAGACCCCAACCGCCTCACATGGAAGCGAGAAGCTTCTCCAAGTGAAGTTTGCAAGCAACGCATCCACACCCATGCCCATGAACAATGGCACCCTGGCCAACGTCAAAAAGGAGCAAGGGAGAGCAATGCTCACACACAAGCCAACTCCAAATGCAAGTCCACACACATAGATCATCGCCTTGCACACAAGGAAGAAAGAGAGTAACAAATGACACCTTCTTCCATTAACAAAATGGGGGCCAAGGCCATGGCCAACGGACCCCCCTATTACAAATGAGGCTCTTCTTTATATAGAGAAGAAGAGAGGCATATGTGAATAAAACATGTGGTCAAAAGACCACATGTGCTATATCAAAAATAGGATCTTGATATGGTAGTGGGATTTCAAAAAGTAACAAACTAGAGAGAGAGTGCACGTGGGGAGTTTTCTACGTGGGTTTTTGTACATGTGCCAAAAAGCTACTTTATTGATAAGGCTTCAATACCATAGACTAAAGGAAATATCAAAAAGGGGTTTAGGAGAGTGTTCATATGAACATCTCCTAATTACAAAAAGGGGTTTTTTATGAGGGCTTAGAGGATACCATAGCATGAGAAAAATTATGGGCAACCCTTATAACAACACTCCTCCCCCTCCTAGACTTTGTCGTCCTCGACAAAGCTAAGAGAAGAGCATACATAACTGAACTGACCCAAGGTAGAGTCTTTCAAGTCTGGAAATCTTCAAGTCTTCAAAATCTACAAAGTTTTAAGCTGATCTTCAAATCTGCAATGCTGCCAATCTTCAAGCCGTCAGTCTTTTCTTCATTCCAGCAATGCTGAGCGACATAATCCCCTTGGGGGGCAGTCAGCCCAGCCTCCCTCCAATGTGCCTTCTCTCAAAGCTCAAATACCTGAAATTTAAACATACACAACAAGTAGACTGAATTTGAAAAGAAGCAGCCACAAAATGTAATTCCATGTTTAGTTGCCACTTTAGGGAACATCTGTCACTTAGGACTTGCTCTTCTAATGAGAAGAGCTCCTAAAAATCTTCTCATCTTTGTGATTCAAAAAAAACAAAGGGCCCAGCATGGATTAATAGTGCCTAGCTCTCAAAATCTATTATTTCCAAGTGTGCGTGTGACATATTTTAATGTGAAACATGTGGTTTCATGATTAACTGATGTGGTCATCCTTAACAAGTTTGCTAATTAACATAAGTGATGTGCTCATGAAATGAGTAAACAATGATGCACCATTACGGCTCCCATCATTCAAACAGCTTACCTAGAGCTATTCCTGCAAAGCACAATTTTAAATCATCTATAAAAGTCAGGAAGGGTTAATGCTACACTCTGTGTGTGGTGATCTCCAACCCTTATGAAAAATAAGCGTTAAATGAGTCATTTGTGAAACTAAAGAGTTACTTCTCTAGCAAAAAACAAACGCTCAAACCTTTGTGAGAATTTCTCATGAAGAGCAATCAAGCACTATCTTTGCATGAAAATTGCAGACAACACATTGAATTGTTTGCATGCCACGGTGATCTTGAAGAGCTTCAAACCTAAGAACATATCTAAATCCACAGAGCAATTCCCTTTAATTGGAAAAAATGCTCTGTAATACTGAACAAGGAAGCCACAAGAGATGCATCACAGTCTAACTTTCCAATATTGAGTGGTTACTAGTAAAACATTGTTAGAGACCTCAATCTGAGCATAAATGAAGTGAATACTTAGGTTTAGGAGTGATGTAAATTACTATGTGTTTCCACACATCATTATAGTCTATTATGGTGAAGTACCTCAGCACAGTGACTGCACATATGTGACTGGTATTCTAGATGGTATTTCTGAACATTATCCCTGTACGGAAATCACAAAAACTCAGCAAACAACATTCATCTTAACCTATCAATCCTAAGAGTAACTTCTCAATCAAGCACCACTTCAATCTGATCCTTCTTAAATTCCTCAGGCTTCTCATGACTGAGGAGAATTCCATATTCATACGAATATTTCATAAGCCCATTATCATTGAAAACAGACACTTGCTGCAGATCCAAGAGCTGGCTGCAAAATCTTTATTCAAGAATTAGTAGCTAATAGCACTTTTAACATACTCAAATTTTAAATGTTATCAAGCTTATGATACTGGTTAACCCTAATTATGAAATCAAACTCAAAATGTCATTGAGCAATACTTTGCCCAGAGAGAAAGGAACGAAAGAATTGTAGCTTCAAATAATAGCCTCTCATGCATGCATCAAGTCAAACCATATGGTTATGTGTGGTATTCTTGTGGATACTTTTTGGAGCTAGGCATGATGCGAATAATCAGATGATTAAACACACCTCGATTCTTGAGTTACCCGAGCATAACCAAAAAATACATTCAGTGCAACCAATTCTTATACAGAGTTCTTTCCAAAGTGCAAGTGATGAGTTAGGGCAGGCGAAAAAAATACTTAAGCATTGTATTATTAGCAACTGGATACCACCCTTTGAGGAGAGAATTTTCCAAGAAGCTACGAGTAACCTACCAAATGACTTCCAGAGTTTCATGACTAACCTTATGAGCATTTAGCAGGACACAATCTTGAATTATGTCACAGAGAAATCTTAGCTTGAGTATTCAGAGCTGTGCTTCTTAGAAGTCAATACATTCTGTACCATCATGAAAGAAATAATGAACTGAGCAACCAAGTGGATCAACTCATTGTCCAAATATCAATAAAGCCTATAGAATGTGAAGTTCCAAGTATTACGACCATATGGAAGTGAAAACATATCAAGCAATCATGGAAAACATATCAAGCAGAACTAACACACAATCCTAGAGAGCAGAACACAATGCATATGGACTTCTTGATTATGCGTGAAAACAAGAATTCTCAATTTCTTTGCAGAATGCATCCCTTTAGGTACAGTACCCATAGCGTTCAGACCCGGAAGGTTTGGCTACAATCAACAAGCTAGATGAGCAAGATATTTGAGAAGATTTATCACGAGCGATAATTTCGACAAATTTCATGAGTGGAATACTATCCTTAGCAGAATTATCCATACAAAAACATAATGCATAGGGAAGAATTAGTTCTTGTAATGTCGTTGTTGGCACACGAGTCACCATTATGCCAGTTTAAACATATCTCTTGTCAAAGTGAACTCTCTATGAGCCATGCAATTTCACAAGCATACATTGTCGTGCCTCTCAAATCTGTTCCAGCCATGGTCAAGAAACAAACATCACATAACTTTAACACCAACACCATCAAAAGCATGGAACGTTATCTCCTTGGATTTTGTGTGAAACAAGTCTCCTTGGAGCAAGACCCTCACAACTCCCATGTTTTAATATGAGCTCTCTGTTGAAATTTGTGTGATTATCTGTGATAAAAAAATACACTAACAGCATAAAATCATGAGATACAAAAACTCGTGTAAACAATTTGTCATTTGGATCTTGTATATGACTATGCAATAGAGATTTGAAAATCCCAAAACATGATCGTACGAGATAGCAGTTTCATAAAAAATATCATGTGCTTATTAAGCTTAGCCTTTTAGGAGTTGAGTCTTGAGCATGGAGTGGTGTGGTCCTATATGTGATTGCAGTTATCTCCAGTAAGTGAGTTAACAAATTATCGGATATCTTGAGTCAGGTATATGTCAACCACATTCGTCGGAATATTGGAAAATATTAACAAACCCTTCAGATGCTCACAGGTTGGCCTTCGACAAGGTATGAGGGAGTATTGTAGCACAAAGAAGCAAAAGAAACGTGTTCATCTGGAAGATGACAATCAAGGGTCTCCTATGTAGATAGCATGAGTTGTGTAGCCCTCAGAAGCTTATTGCCTCACTTCGGGGCTGAAGTCTTGAGGTTTGGTAGCAGAATGTACAGGGAGCATTTCTGCAAAATGGCCTTTGATGCAGCGAGCTTCCATAAGATAGGATGTGAGCCAAACGCTTCAGAAAGGGTGGAGCCCTACGAAAAAAATATACCTCATAGATTTTCCTCAATAGTCTTAGCACACACATGCCTACTGGGTTTCAAAACCAAACTTAACCAGACAAACCAATGTCTTCTAAGGCATGCAGGTTTTAAGAAGAATTACAAGAATTTCCAAGGAGTGAACCCTTTTCTCAAATATCCATAACAAATAGAACCTTTCATCTTGGAAAAAACACGTGTATTCACCCATATCTGAAAGAAACAAAGTCGACAACATCCCCTCCTCGAGCTTAGGTAGCACAAGCGTCATCGAACAGGGATCATTGGAAGGCACAAATTATCACTTCTCTTTCTGGGCGAGGGTCTGCCATTTTGAGAACTCCGAATCTCTTGCAATAAAAACATGCCTGATAATCTTTTCCCTGCGAAGGTATACAAAGAACTAGAACTTCCATTCAGACACACAGAGGAGATCAAGATACTTCCAAGGGAAGAGGAGAAATATGAGAAGATGCCCTGCAGTTGTCATAATACTCAACTTGTTCATTCTGCTACTGTGCCCATGCGGGCATCAAAGTTTACGAATCTTGCTATGTGGTACACAAAAGACAACAGGAAAGCTCCAACTAAAGTTCAGGTGAAGTATCATACCCGGATAGTCATACAAGAACAGCAAGCAAATCATTTCAGAACAAACTGTCCTTCACGAAATGTGATAGAGATTACACCATGAACTAGCATCATCGCATACCAGGAGCATTTCTATCGAGTATTAAGGTTTTTTGAACCTTGGGCAACTGAGGGAGAAGAGAAACCACGCGCATTCCATGACAGTTAAAATGCATGAACCGATCAGGCAGGAAGAGCCCAACCGAATAGAAATGGAGCCAGAAACCTCGCCCGATAGCAATGCGCAACCCTGAGGAAGGGGAGCTTGATGTAACCTGACCTTGACAGCACGGGAAGTAGGGAAGCTTGGTGGAGTTCAGCCCCCAACAGCAAGAAGAGACTGTGCTCGATGGAGCATGACACCAACAACAAGAAGGAAAGGGGAGATCAAACGGAGTTCAAAACCCCTCCCCATAGTGCTTCGACTCCAAGTGGTAGCAGTGAAATGGGAGAGCCTGCAGACACTCCACCTGGGAAGGATCAGAATAGGGAGTTTGGGAGGGAAGAAGAAACTCTCCCCCCATGTTCGAGAGTAAACAATCCCCTATAATGGAGAGAGTGGGAGGAACAACTCTACCTCGAGAATGGAAAGAAACCCATCATAAAGACGGAGAGGGGCATTAAAGGGCCTAAATTCCAACCAACATCTATATCACATAGGCGACAATCAACGTTCCAAAATTCGTATGAATCAAAGGGACATGCATAAATTGGACATTTTACAGAAAGCTTCTGAGTGGTTTTCAAAAAAATTGAAGCGAGAGATGGGAGCAGAGAAAGTATCACCCATCCCCCTTTCCAATGCATGCATAGAAACAGAGGTGACAAGGATGGAGATTCATGCCACTTAGTGAATGTGTGGGAGTGTGTATGTGTGAAGAAGTGAGAGAAAAGGGGGTTAGGGGATGTTTTTGGGCGTGGCTCTCTCATTGACCGAATATAAGTATAGAGTCTTAGCACAAGTCTCATGTGAGATTATGTGGCTCAATAAGTTGTTTGTTGAGTTTGATTTGTAGGTTAAGCAAGTACTATTTTTTGTGAAAACATGAGGCTAAATTCATGAAAATAACTTGATTTAGTTATCTTGACATTCTAATTGAGTGTGTGAAAAATATCTCTGGTCAATTTGAACCAAGTTGTGAACTCTGAGCATTTTACTGAGAGCTTCACTTCCCAAAATAGAAAGTTTCCTAAGTCTTGAAGAAAAAAGTTATCTATTTTCATGCAATCATTGAAGATTGATTTTCCAAGTGCCTTATTTATTCTTTGTGAATAATTTGGAATCTAAGGAAGTATACTAGACATTCTGAAAACTACCTTGGTAGGTGTTTAGCATGTTTTTGTCAACACTCACTCATCTTTGGCTTTACCCCGTCACCTCTTCACATTGGTATTAGAGCAAAGCTAGAATCTAAGCATCATGAGTGATGTATTCCCCTCATCTATTGACAAATTGAATTGAGGAAATCACTTAGTATGTTCACTCAAGATGGATGCCTATCTACAAATAAGGAATGTATTGGGTTATATATCTGGAGATGAGATGATACCAATACTCAAAAGCAAGGGCCAACGAGCACAAGAGGAGCAAGAAAGGTTAAATGCATGGTGCTCAAAGGATGCTCTAGCAAGGCCATAAATTCTCAACTCTATCTCTAATTTTTTGCTCCCTCACATTAGGAATTGCAAGACATGACATGTGATATGTAATGCTCTAGAAGAATTATCATCAATCACCAAGGCCACAAAGAATCAACTATGGATGTAGTTTACAACACTCAAGAAGATGACTAAGCAAAGTGTGACTGATTTTGTCACCAGGATCAATGAAATTGCAGACTACCTTGGAAGCATTGGAGAAATCATGGATGAAGAACAAATAGTAAGGAAACTCATCAATGGGATCAAATCTAATGAAAAATGTGAAGCCTTCACCATAGCTATGCACCTTTGCATGGACATGCAAGTTCCTAACTTCAACACACTCATTGGACAATTGTTCATACATGAAGAAAAGCTTATGGAAAATGGAGACAACCAAAAAGATAAAAACTCCTTTGCTCTCTATGTAGGTAAGAATAAAAGCAAGGACAACAAAGGCAAAGGTAAGAAGTCTGATGATGGAGTACCTCCCAAGCCAACTTTGTAGGTAGAGGTAGAAGCTCAAGAGGTAGAGGTAGAGGAGGTACACAAGGCAAGGAGAGAGCTCAAAACTCATCAGCCTATGCCATATGTGGTATAACCAGTCACACTACAAAGAACTAAGGAACCAAACAAGAAGAGGATACAACAAACGAGGCTATGGAAACTCAAGAGCAAGATTCGACAATTCTTATGGATATAATAACAAATCATATAAGAACAACTATCAAGGTGGCTACAAAGGACGGAGAGACTTCAAAAACTATATAGATGATCAAGCTCAAGAAGATTCACCTTTTCTCATGAACATGACTATGAAGGAAGGTAAGGTAGATGAGCATGTGTTTTTTATAGACTCTAAATGCTTAAATCATGTGGCAGGCAATGTGGTTGTACTCTCAGATTTGGAAGACCCAAAGAATAAACATGAATTCCAAACAAGAGATGACACAAGGCATCAAGTTGAGAACATAGATAATGTGAGACTCCAAATGGTTATATGAACTTACGAATCAAAATACTCTATGTACCTACTATTACCAAGAATCTCATCAATGTAGGTAAACTACTGAGAAGGGTTTGCATGTTTGATTTACCAAGAATGAAGAATTTGTTGAAGAACCACATTAGGGATTCAAGAAGATAGCCAGAGGAGAAAAAAAAGAGGTACATTTTTCACCTTTGAACCCCAAGACACGAAGAACATTCATTGTTGAATTATGGCACTCAAACTCTATAAGAGTTAGAGATTTTGCAGAAGAGATTAGCTCACATAGGAGAAAGAGCTCTCAAACAAATCAGCAGCGATCATAGTGTACTAGGACTACCAAATACATCAAAAGAACATATGATATATAAACGTAGTTCTAACCAATTTGGTAAGTCAGATAGAAAATCCTTCACAAAGAAAGGCTACATACATGGAGACCTATTGAAGTTGGTCTGCAAATATGTTTGGGGGCCAAGTAAGGTGCCTTCAATCTCTAGATCAAGGCACTATCTGTCATTCATAGATGATTGTATTAGATGGACTATCTTATTATTTCTGAAGCATAAAGATAAAGTGTTTTCATGTTTCAAAAAGTATTAAGCTCTTGTGGAGAATCAAATAGGTAAAAACCTATAAAGAGTAAGATCAAATGGAGGAGGATAATACTTCTCCCATATCTTTTATTTGTATATCCAAGAAATAGGAATCTAAAGGGAAAACAACATCAAATATAGCTATGAGAATAATGGAGTGCCAAAGAGAAGGAATAGAACAATTTTGGAGGTTGAAAACTCAATTCTAAATGAAAAGAATCTTCCTAAATCATTATGGGCAAAGGTAGTATCAAAAGGTGCCTATTTTGTGAATACACTTCCATCAAGGGCTCTTGATTGAATGACCCCATATGAGGCATGGAATGGAGGAAAGCTAGCCTTTATCATTCCATCATATTTGGGTGCATTGCATATGCACACATTCCTTCACACATTATATGTAAATTAGACCCTAAAGCATAGAAATGCATATTCATTGGCTATAAACTTAATAAAAAAGGTTATAGGTTGAACAATCCAAGCAACAAAGGGTTCATTGTAAGTAGGGATGTTTTATTTGATGAAAACAAATCATGGTTTGAAGATTGTTATAGGAGGATCAAACTACCTTATGACCTAGAGAAAGACTTTCCAACTTTATCAAAGAGGAATGAGCATTCACTTGAAGCATCAAGTGACTCCAAAGATGATAAAAAATTCCATAGAGACAAGTAATTTCTTGGAACTCTAAAGGAAAAGCCAAAGTATAGGAGTTGGAGGATGTGGTAGAATCCTCTCAACAAACAATTAAAACTTCAATTAGAGAGAAGAGGAAGCCAAAAAGGTATGCCTATGACACTTCATGAATTATTAAACATTCTATATATCTAGCATAGGACTCAAACTCTAAGGATCCCTCATCATATGAGGAAGCAAAAGAAGAAGCCTAAATGAATGAATTCCATGAGGGAAGACATTGATGCCTTATAGGAAAATCAAACTTTGAAATTGGTGCCAATGACTCCATCTATGAAGATCGTAGGTTCAAGATGGATATACAAGGTTTTAAGAAAATATGATGGGTCTATAAATAGGTAAAAAGCAAGACTTATGGCCAAAGGGTATGCACAAACATAAGGAATTGATTATGAAGAAATGTTTTCACTAGTTGCAAAGATGCAAACCATTAGAGTGCTTATGAATCTTGGAGCTTCCAAGAATTAGAAATTCTATGAAATGGATGTGATTATATATTTTCTAAATGGATGGATATATGAAAAAGTATATATGGCTCAACCTCCTAGTTTTAATACTCATCATGCCCTGATTATGTATGTGGATTAAGAAAAGCTTTGTATGGTTTGAAGCATGTCCTTGAGGCTTGGAATCTAGGCTTGTTAGCTACTTGTAGGATAAAGGATTCAATGTGGGAAAAGTAAATCCTTACCTATTTATTAAGTGGAATCAATTTGAATTCAAGTACCTATGTGTAAATGTTGATGATATCATAACTATAGATAATGATGGTGAAGGAATAAGAAACATCAAACCTCAGATGAAGAGGAATTCAAAATTAGAGATCTAGGTCTACTCGCATACTTCCTAGGATTGGAAGTGGTATACACACAAAAGGGTATGTATCTTACTCAGAGAAAGTATATCAAAGATATGCTTATTAAATTCAAAATGGAGAGTTCAAAGATTGCAGGTACATCTATGGACATGAACTTGAAGTTAAGAATGCATGAAGGAGAGTGCATAGAAGTTATAACTAGCTAGCAGATTTTAGTTGGTACTTTGAACTATGCCACATGAACTAGAGTTCTTATTTGCTATGGAGTAAGTGTCTTAAGTCATTCCTTGCATACTCCAAGGAAACCTCACATGGAAGTAGCCAAAAGAATACTCAAATACATGAACAATTATCAGTGAAGGTTAGAAAACTTCTTCAAATTGTCAATCCAAAGATGAGTTAACCCAATTTTTGTTTAAAGACTAATGCAATAAATCACAAAATCAATCATTCACAAAAGATGTAACCAAACTTGACATGAGATATATAAATATTTGATGAGATATACGATTAGTAAAAACAAGATTTGAAAGCACAACTCTCTAAGAAGAAGTGGGAAACTTAAAATGCTCATATAGCCATGAATATAGCACCAAATGGAATGATTCAAGTGCCTATTCCATGCCATTTCATTACAAATCATACAAGATGTCAGACAAAGGTATCACAGAGAAGAAGGAGATGATAGCCAAAGGAGGAGCTATCTATTCTCAATGAAAGAAGTATACAAATGACATTGTGTCCCCCAATTCCTCTTTACATTCACTTATATACTACTTCCAAAATGAACTACTTTTTGAGCTTTTAGACTCCGTAACTATTATCTCTGGTTACCAAATGACTTCCTAACTTTGCACATAGATATGACAACTCAAGGAAGAGTAACTCCCAACTAGGCTTTGATAGCTTGTGATGTCTTCAATAAGTTCTCCTTCATGAGCACTTAATTTTTGGTTGACCTCAATGGGAGTACCTACAAATTTAGCTTCTTGCATCTTGAACTTTCAAGCATATCCTTTATATACTTCCTTTGTGTAAGAAACATCCCTTGATTTGTGTAGACTACTACCAAGGAAGTAAGTGAGCAATCCAAGATCACTTATCTTAAATTCCTCCTTCATTTGGGCTTTGATTATTCTAATCCCATAAGCATCATCACCTATAAATATTATATCATCTACATACACACATAAGTATATCATTTCATATTTATTCTTGAAATGCAACCATTCAAGAATGCATTTTTTTACATCCATCTGATAGAGGTTCCACTTCTTTGAGGCAGCTACACTCATAAGTACTCTTATTGTAGGCATCTTTGCCACAAGAGAGAAAGTTTCTTCATAATCTATGCCTTGGTTTTGAGCAAACCCTTTGGCCACAAGCCTTGCTTTATACCTATTTATTGATCCATCTGAGTTCTTCTTTACCTTGTAGATCCATCTAGATCCAATGATCTTCATGGATGGCTTCTTGGGAACCAATTCCCAAGTCTAATTCTCTTGAAGAGCTTCTATCTATTGTTCCATTGCTTCTCTCCATTCTAATTTCTTCTTAGCTTCTTCAAATGTTGATGGTTCTTTTGATTTGATGTCTTGAGTAATTTAAATTGAGTGTAATGACCAAAGAAACATCAAATCCATACCTTTCTGGTTTCCTTTTTTCTCTAGTTGATCTCCTTATTGTTAGTTGAGAAGATTCTGCAATATCTCTCAATTCTTGTATTGTTGTGTTACCTTTGTTGTTCCAAGCATTGATATTCCTCCTTGGTGTCTTTTGATTATCATCAGAATTACTTGATTCTTCATGTAAGTGATCACTCCCCTTTGTAATGTTGGGAAGTCCTCCTCTATGTCATAAAGTAGTTTGATTTTCTTGCAATCATCTTCAAACCAAGAGTTGTTCTCATCAAAGACAACATCTCTACTAAAAATAGAACCTTTAGTGTTTGTATTATAGAGCATGTACCCTTTTTTATTTAAGTCATATCCAATGGACACACATTTCTCTGTGTTAGGATCCATTTTACCTCTCATTTGAGATGGAATATGTGCATAAGATATGCATCCAAATATCTTGCAATGATCAAGGTTGGGTCTTTGTCACTCTAGCACAATGGCAAGTACCAACGTGAGGAGCTCCACCTCATAAATGTCAATCCGTGGAGATGTGAGGACCGGTATGAAGACCAAGAGCAAGTGAAGTGCACAAGTGCATGAGTGAAAGCACACAAGCATGCACACACATACACACACGTGCACACGGTAAGAGCAAAGAGTGGAACAATGAAAGATCTTCGATTACCAAAGAAATCTCTTACAAAGCTGAAATCTCCAACGAGCTAACCCCTCAAATGAGCTTTCCAGCCCTTTTTATAGTTTTTTGAGTAGTTTTGGCCCTGTCCAGACCTAGTGTCCAGCCTAGTTAAAAAAAAGGTTCCAAGGCTTATTTGGGGACTCAAATGGAATCTAAAAATTATGAAAATTGGTAGGATGATACTTCTAATACTCCTCAAGCTCAAGGACTCCTCGACTTGAACAAAATGGAGTTGTAAAAATGGAAAATGGTATTTACAATGGTTTTTAGTGATAAAAATAAATAGTTTTATAGGGATTTCTTCTGAAAATTTGACAGGTGCTTCTTGGAGCTCCCTACTTGCTCCTTCTTCTTGTGTCTCCACTTCCTTGATGCGTTTTTATGCCTGTGCTTGACCTTGAGCTTCAACACTCCCCCCCCTCTTGAGTCTGTCGTCCCTGATAGACCTTTGTTGTAGTGGGTGTTCCATGTAGTACGTTGAGAGGTAGTGTCCATGTATCAACAAGCGCGGTCCATCTTCTCAATGTAGCCTGGTCGTTTGCCTGGTTTTTCATTTTGCCATTGCTACCTTTGTATGTGTATCTTTCGTGTATTCCAGCTTGATGTTGTCTTTGTGAGCTTGCTCTTGCAGTCATCATGATGTCCTCTGGTTCTTCCAAGGATGTCCTCCTTATTTTTCATACCATGTACTTGGAGCCCATAATGGATGATGGGTAAGTGCATTAGTGCATGGGTTGGAAGAAGAATGTGCCTTGTGCATGGCCTTGTAATATGGCCCTACGTATGCGTACTTGGAAAATGCATGGCAAGAAGTATGGTGCAAGAGATTGGGTCTTGAGCTAAGTGCTCAAGGGTATGTTGACGAAGAGCTTTCCTAATCTATCATGGTTATAGTGTTGTTGAAACATACATGTCTTACCATGGTGAAAGGTCCGTTGATCTCTATCTTTTTGTATTGTACTTCCATCAGAGTGTTTGACCATTGGCTTGTCTTTTTGTTGATGGATATCCTTGCTGATGGTTCACTGACGAGTGTCCTCAAGAACCTAGTTCTCTTTGTTTTGTTCTTTTTCTTCTTCTTCTTCTCTTTTTTTTTTCTTTGAACAATGTTGCAAAATAGAAAGAAGAAGGTTAGTATCAACAAAATATTTTACATATGTCATCTGTGCCTCATGTGCCTGGGATTTCTCAATGGTGTCTATGCACGACCGTGTAATGTGGCCCTATATTAATGCATACTTTGGAAATGCATGACCTGAATGGTGCAAAAGATCAGGTTATGCCAAAGGCACATGGTTGTTGCGGGTCGAGGCTTTTGATGTTACTTGTGGACTTGATGCAAACTTTTTTTGGAGGTGTCGATTGAATCTTGCACTGAAGTAAGCCTCCTTATAGGGATCCATTTCAGAGTAGTGTTTGGCCCTATAGACATAAGCTCTGTCCTTTGTATCTTTGGGTGGTTTCTGAATTTTGGTATCCAACGTTGTTGGCTCTTTGGCTTTCTGGAAGCTAGTGGTACTTTGGGCTTCCACACCCAGACCCTTTGCGGTTGCCTTTTTATGATTGTCGGAGAGGTGGGTTGATCTGCTTTGGTTCTTTGTGCTTGGTGGTGACCCGTGCTTCGCCTTGGCGTCTTTGTGGAAGCTTTGCTTGTGAGGGAGATTTGTGGTGTTTGTGCATTTAAGATTGTCTTGGCTACCCACATTTGTTACAATCGCCCATTTTGAGCTGCAAATAACTTCTTTGGCACCCAAATTTGTACGTTATTATGGTCGGCCGCCCTCGATTGCTTTGTACCCAAATTTGTCGAAGTCTGTAGGATTGAGCTCGTCCTTGTTTCTTGGTGCTTCTTTTAGCATGGATGGCTTGCCTCACTGGGAAGGGTTGCGGCAAAGCTGGTGGTTGTTCTCCTTTTCGTACCCAAATCTGCTTCATGTTCTGAGCTTCTTTCTTCTGGAATTCTGTCTGTCTAGTTGATATAGCAGATGTCTTTTTTGCTTGCCTCTTTGGTCGAGTTACACTCGCATTAGTATGTGAAAGAGAAGAGAGGTTTGCTGGCCTTTGAGCTTGTGCTTCCATGAGGGAGTCCTTTGACTTGGTAGGGTTTTTAACACACACAACATTTTCTTTGCAAAGCGTAGTTTTGGAAAAACTAAGAGAATGTGGGACCTCTGGATTTGTGAGTGTTGGCAGTATACGGGAAGAATACGGGCATATGTGCAGATCTAGCACTAAGGCAACCCTTTATTTTTTTCCAAACCCCTACACCATTTAAAAGTGATTCTTATCACTAAAAACCCTTGTAAATATCATTTCACCTTTTTCTAGCTCCATTTTGTACAAGCCGAGGAGTCCTCGAGCTTGGGGAGCCTTAGAAGTAGTTGCCTGCCAATTTTCATATTTTTAAGATCTCATTTGAGCCTCAAATAAACCCTGGAACCTAATTTTTAACTAAGCCGGACACTAGGTCTGGACAGGGCCAAAGCTAGTCAAAAACTATAAATAGAGCTAGAGAGCTCATTTTTGGGAGAGCTTCTTGTAGTTTTGAGCTTGTATGAGAACTTTGTTGCAATAGAAGTGATTCCATTGTCTGACTCTCTTTGTTCTTGCTGTGTGTGCGCGTGTGTGTGTATGTGTGTGCATGTTAGTGTGCTTCACTCACACATTTGTGCCTTCACTTGCTCGAGGTCTTCATACCATCCTCATGTCTTCCCGGATTGACATTAAAGGAGGTGCTACTCATCACTGAGTTACACCAAATTTTGGCACCGTTGCCGGGGATTCGAGCTTTGAGGACGAGCGTGTGATGGTAAGACGTAGAGAGGACGCGTTGGAATGGTAAGTAGTCAGTAAATTTCTGATTTTTCTCCATCTCCATCTCCATCTTCACCTCCTTCTTCATCTCCACCTCCACCTCCTTCTCCACTACATATTCCCTCTTCCTTGTCATTCCCCTCATTTGTTGTGTGCAAGTTTGAGAGAGAGCAAGTGTGTGTGCTTGTTTTTGTGTGTTTTTGCATGTTTCTTGCAAGCTTCAGCTTCATCATCATCTCCAGCAAGCTCAGCAGGTACGGATTTCCTCTGCACAGGTCCCGAGGCGTCAAGCTCGAGCTATCGCAACACCTCGAAAACTTCACCCAATCACAATTCTGAGTGCACCACGACACTGCGCAAGCTGAGAGCTCCTAGGATCACTAGATAGTACTGAAAAATTCACCATATCCCGAGCTATCGCGACACCTCGAGGTATCGCGACACCTCGAAGTATCGCGACACACCGAACTACAGCGACACCCCAAACCATCACGACACACCGACCCCACGACCTATCGTGACACCTCGGAGTATCGTGACATCTCGAACTATCGCGACACTCCGAACTATCGCGACACCCCGAACTATCGCGACACTCCCAAGTATCGCGACACCTTGGAGTATCGCGACACACCGACCCCACGACCTATCGTGACACCTCGGAGTATCGCGACATCTCGAACTATCGCGACACTCCCAAGTATCGCGACACCTCGACCTATCGCGACACACCGACCCCACGACCTATCGCGACACCTCGGAGTATCGCGACATCTCTCGAACTATCGCGACATCTCAAACTATTGCGACACTCCCAAGTATTGCGACACCTCAAAGTATCATGACACTTCGAAGTATCGCGACACTCCGACCTATCGCGACACTTCCACCTATCTCGACACCTCGACCCGACCTATCGCGATACACAGGCTTAATGCATAAATTTTTAGGATAACTTGATTGATTAAAATTGGGGTACTTTTTGGGGCTTAATCTTGGACACATTGGGAGGATATAAGAACCTTAGGAGTGGGCAAAAGACCTAGAAACCAGGGAGGAATTTCCTGAACCCTGAGAGCCTGTTTGGACCCCTAAGTGCCTGAATGGTCATAACTTCACCATACGAACTCCGATTGATGAGATTTTGGTCTCGTTGGAAAGCTTGTTGAAAATCCTACGTGGAGCTCGACTGGTTTTTTGTAGAATCATACGTGGAGTTTTAGAACATGTATTTTCAAGTTGGCCTTTAGGTGAGGCTAGGTGGTCCTAAGATTGAGGGGGTGCAGTGAGTTACTCCAAGGGGGACTACAAATATTGATGTGTGTCTTTCAATTAGTTGTGGTAATAGAGCTATACTGACTGGTGAGTTTTTGCAGGAACATTGTGTGCACTCAAGGCAATCCAAAGCAAGCTAGCAAGGGTGAGTACCAAGCTTGGGAGAAGGCTTCCTGGGCTTGTGCAGCAATCTGAGCAACCAGAGGATTAAGGTTGGAAGTTCTCTCAGCCCTCCTTTGTCAATTCCTAGCCTAGGCTAAGTACGACTTAGGTGTGGTAATTAATTAGGGCAACGTTAGGCACGAATCAAGTCCAAGAGAATTAATCAACCAAGTGCAAGAATTAAGTAGGTCTTAAGTGCGAAAACCCTAAGGGACAAAAAGTAAACTGGAGTCGACCACTTATCAAGTGCGAAATTCACTTAAGTACTCCTGACGACGCGATTTCAGACAAGATCATAAACATAATATTCAACTCAAAAGAACAAGGTGATTGGTGCAAATTAACCTGCAACGAGAGTGTGCTTGGGTCCAAGGGGGTAGATAAATCAGGCATATGAACCTTAGATCAGACAGACACTTAGGCCGAGACAAACAAAGCCTCAGATCTTCTGAAGCTAGTGTCAATCACACTGCTAGGTCTTGGGCCCAGCAGTTGAGTGATTACCCATACACTCCCAGATCAGAAACAAGTGATTCTGAGATGTCCTATAACATGGAGAGACCAGTAGGTAGTTCAGGAGTGGCGTACCTAGAAAAGCCAGAAGGACCTTACAAGACTCAATTTGAATACATCAGGACTAATCGTCTAGGTGCTCGCATCTACGAAGACGGCCTGAGAAGATCTGTGGTCCAGATTAAGAACGCGGATCAACCCCATGGACTAGAACACCCGGTAGTCAAGTTCGAGAATGGAGCATACCTGGATAAAGAGGGGACTATTTATGTAGTCACCACTCTTCCTGATAGAACAGACGAGTTTGGAAATGTGATTGCAGAGACCGACATGGGTGATATAGAGCAAGGAAATTTAGAGAAAGACCCGAGAACTCCTCGGGGTAAATCTGTCTTGACCAGAATCATGACTCCAGAGTGGATTCCACAGGATAACAAAAGCATAGATCTGCTTTTAAACCGAGAAACCGATGAGGCTTTTTGGAGATATAAATCTGCTCAACCTTAGGAAGTGAGTGCCCTCACAATCTATGAGTTTAAAGACCCTGATAGCCCAGGCAAAGTAACCTACCTAGACAATGCATCAGAGAGAATCTTCATGGTCACTGAGCATGGCGGACATGCCTACACATGGAAGGGTGAATTTGTTTTTCCCCAACCAAGGTCTAATGTGTCCTTTGGTCACCAAGGAGCCGAGACCTCCCAGGCTCATGGAGTCCAAGGAGATAGAAGTAGAGATAGACCTGAAGTAAGCTTTGCCGACCCCCAGGGAAGAGAAAGAAGGAGAACAGGGACGGACAGAGGGGAAACCGAGAGATTTAGAGACCCAAGAAACCAAAGAAATGCTGATGATTTTCCTTTGCCAAGGCCGAGAGAACACCCTAGGACCCTGCGGCCAACTCAACTGGTGAAGTCCATGAAGAATTACTTCGATGGCACGGGTGACCCTTATGACCATGTGGCAAAGTTTAGGCAAGTCTTGAAAGCTGAACAGGTAGAGGACCTATTCACTCAATATAATGCTTTTGGTCTAACCCTTAGGAACACTGCCCTCACATGGTTTCAACCATTGAACGAGAGGCATTTCAGAAACATAGAACAGCTCCTAGAAACCTTTATCATTGAGTTTTCTAAGAGTGGCATAAGGCACAACACTTCCTCACTAATTCATAGCTTCAAGAAAACACCTCAAGAGACGGTCAGACTAGCTGGGAGACGGTTTAGGCAATACCTAGAGAGATGCCCGATGCCGGAGTTACCTACACCGGCCAAGCAAGTGGCCTTGTTCTTAGATGGATTGTTGAGCACCAACCTCAGGTCATATGTGTATCTGAAGGACCCCAAAACTATAGAAGAGTGCGTGCGCATGTGCATAGACATTGAGGACAATTTAGGCGAGGAGTTAGAACTGTCAAAAATCTATAAGGATTCTGATAGCTCTAGTAGCCTCACATCTGGTCAATCCACATCCATTGAGGAACTTGCAGAGAAGGTAGCTCAAAAACTAGGTGTCTCTAGCAAACAAATTCCGAGATTTGCCCCAGCTAAGCGGTGCTACACTTGTGGAGGTGACCATATGGCAAATGTATGCCCCATTATGGCGCAACCCCAGGTGAATCCTAGTAGCCAGTACTGCACCATAGAGCGAAGGTACACCAACCACACTGCACAGGACTGCCCATATAACAAACAAACTGTCAGGCAAAACTACCCTCAGCCATATCCACAACAAGGTAGATACCAGAATCAGTACCCACCACAACAATACAACCGACCACAGCAAACTTATCAGCCACCTTATCAAGGGCAGCAGAGACCTCAACCAGTCCTAGTACAGCAACCCCCTGCTCCAACCAATGTGATCCCAGTGAAATATGCATCTGCTGAAGAAAATCCGAACAGAGCCATAGTTCCAATCACCCCATTGCTATCAGACAGTGATCCAAGTGACCATAGTTTTGACTCCACACATATTGATAGCCCACAGGCTTACTACATGCAGTCACCCGAGCATAATGAGTCATACTATTATGAGGACCCAAGTGAAAATAGTGGGGAGCCTGAGTATGCCAATGTCATGTACACAAACCCCAACTCTAGACCTCAACCTAGGTAGGTACGACCCCCATTTCCTAGAGGACCATGCTTCAGATGTCAGGGAGATCACCTTATACGTGATTGTCCACTGCCTGCCCCTACACAACCTCAACCAGTAACAATTCAGGGTTTCTGTCAAGACTGCGGGAAAGAGCATCTCCTACAAGATTGCCCAAAGAACCCTAATAACATGCCTAAAATCACTCCTATCAATGTTGTTGGGTTAGTTGTAGACTCCACAGGGAGTGTGACTTCCACTGCACCTGTGCAAGTGATCACAAGAGCCCAAGCACTACAACAAAACCAAGGTGTTGGTCAGGAAAAGAGCCCTGAGGTGAGTGAAACAGAGAGCATAACCAAAAAGAGGACTAGAGCGTGGAAGGATAGTCGTGAAAGAATGAAAAGGCAATGGGCAAAAAAGATGAGCGAACTTGAAGAAAGCTTGAGAGAAACCAAAGCAAAGATAAGTGAACTCGCATCTCAAAACCACTCTCACACCACCCCTCCACCACCTCTCCCTTTACCCGCCAATCCACCTTCTTCCATTCCCCAACCTTTCAATACACCACCCTTAACCCACCCACCACCCAGAGTAGGATCCGTCCTAGCCGATCCCACTCCCGAGGACCTAAACATGATGCTTAGAGCATATCACGCCAGAATCCAAGAAGGGCCAAACGTAACTGATCATGAAAAGTGTTACCCTAGAGCAGAACTAGAGCTAGAACGAACCAAAATTTGTGCTAAGATGGTGGAATTGGCTCAGACTATGTTTGAAGCCAGTCTCCTCTTTAACATCTCTAGTTCAGCTAAGATGTAGTTACACTTTGATGGACTACTAGAACGAATAGAGAGGCTAATTGCACAATCAGAAAAGGAACCCACCTCTCAAAATAAGGGCAAGGCAAGTGAGAACGTGAGCCTACCTCCCCAGGAAGCCTACGTGCCTAACTCTACGGAGCCAGACACATCATCTTCTATGAATCGGTTCACACTAGAATTCCTACGAGAGATTCAAGAAGACAAATGGGCTAAAGAAAGTGAAGTCCCTCCTCCCATTGAACTTGTGGATGATGCACACGAGCAATTCCCACAGGACATCCCATCCATTTATGAGGAGCATGAGAGCATCCACTCTCAAGAGAGATTAGACTTTGAGTCTAATTCTCTACAAGAATTACCACATTTCACAGGCCCATGGGAAACCAAGTCTACTTGTCTGAGAGCGCCCACAGTCATGATAAGAAATGAAGATTCTATCATACCTAGGAATACAAAGGTAGTAAAGAACACACCTATAATCTTTCTAAATAAGTTCATAGCCAATGAATATGCATTTCTCTAATTTAGGGTCTAATTTACCTCTAATGTGTGAAGGAATGTGTGCATATGAAACGCGCCCAAAGATCGTGCAATCGTCAAGGCTAGTTCTTCTTCCATTAGATGCCTCATATGGGGTCATTCTTTCTAGAGTCCTTGATGGAATTCAATTCACAAAATAGGTACCTGTTGATATTGCATGTGCCCACAAGGAGTTGGGAAGTTTGTTTCATTTAGCATTGACCTTGCAGCCTCCACAATTGTTCTATTCCTTCTCTCTTCCACTCCAGTTTTCTCAAGAGTATATTTGGTGGTGATTTCCCTTTTGATTCCTCTTCCTTGAAGATAAAAATCAAAGCCATGGGAGAAGTATTCTCCCTCTCCAGATGATCTTAGTCCTTTTAGGATAAAATAGTCCATCTGCTACAATAATCTATGAATGACACATTGTACCTTGATCCAAAGATTGAAGGCTCTTCAAACATCTATGAGGACCAACTCCACTAGGTCTCCATGTATGTAGCCTTTCTTAGTGAAGGGTTACCTAAGTGACTTACCAAATTGACAAGCACTACATTTATATATCGTATGTTGTTTTGATACATTTGGTAGTCCAAGTACACTATGACCCGTACTAATTTGTTTGAGAGATCTTTGTCCTATGTGAGCTAATCTCTTTTGCCAAATCTCTAACTTCGATAGAGTTTGAGTGCCATAATTGAACCATGCAGTGTTCTTGGTGTCTTGGAGTTCAAAGGTGAAAAATATCTTCTTTTTTCTTTCTTGCTATCTTCTTGAATCCTTCATGTGGGTCTTCAACAAATGCTCCATGCTTGGTAAATCTAAGCTCATTCTAAATAGTTTAACCTACGTTCATGAGGTTCTTGGTAATAGTAGGCACATAGAGTATTTTGCTTAGTAAGTTCATGTTACCATTTGGAGTCTTCACATTACCTATGTTCTCAACTTGATGCCTTGTGTCATCTCATGTTTGGACTTTGATGGGGGATGAACCTAACACCCCAATGCAACAATGGAAGATGTTTGCCCTCCACTAGGTCCACAAGCAATGATATATACTCACATTTTGAATGTTTCTCTACACCTGTATAGAGAATTAAAATGAAACTTTGCATACTTAGAATAGACTATAAGAGCTACCCAAAAAGCATTCAATCATCCCAAATGGATATTCCAGATGGAAAAACCATCCTTTGCAAAATAGGTTACCTTTTTGCAACACTCTCTGCCTATGTGTAGAGATATAACTTCACAAACTTGGCAATTTCTAACTCACTCAGTCAAAGAACTTGAAACTTTCGGAAAATTCGGGGCACTATATGAGAGACCAAATTAATATTGAAATCGATGAAAATGAGTATAATGAGAGAGAAAACAATTCTCTATAATTTGGTACAATCAAATTTGGAAAAGCATAACTATACCTTTAGATAGATATGAGCAAAATCATGAAAAATGAGGTAAGCAAGCAAGGGGGTTGCTTGCTGGAGTTTATGACTTCACTAAACTAAATGTGAAACTTGTGGAATGCATACAACTCAAGAAACAAAAGCGATATGATGCTTATATAAGTTTTACTTTTTCTACAATCTAGCCAACCACCTACCAATCAATGAAGGTGCACTTTTTCATGGGTGATTGATGAGATTTGAATTTGATTGAGTTTGGTGGAGCTTCTAAGTTGATTCCAAGAATTTGGTTCCTCCTTTTTTATTGAACCACTTGCAAAAGTTTTGATTGAGTTCTTTTGCATTATTGAGACTTGATTTTCAACACTCCCTTTCAAGTCTCAATGCTAGGTCCTTCATTCCAATGCATGCCTTGAAGTGTTGTAGCTTTACTGCATCCAAAGCTTTGGTAAACATATCTGCATATTGGTCCTTTGTATTGAAATTCTCCATATTGAAAACCTTTCACATGATCTTCTCACTAATGAAGTGGTAATGCACTTCTATATGCTTCAACCTTGCATGGAACATCAGATTTTGAGCCAAGCATATGCAACTTATGTTTTCACAAAAAATAGTACTTGCTTAACCTACAAATCAAACTCAACAAACAACTTATTGAGCCACATAATCTCACATGAGACTTGTGCTAAGACTCTATACTTATATTCGGTCAATGAGAGAGCCACGCCCAAAAACATCCCCTAACCCCCTTTTCTCTCACTTCTTCACACATACACACTCCCACACATTCACTAAGTGGCATGAATCTCCATCCTTGTCACCTCTGTTTCTATGCATGCATTGGAAAGGGGGATGGGTGATACTTTCTCTGCTCCCATCTCTCGCTTCAATTTTTTTGAAAACCACTCAGAAGCTTTCTGTAAAATGTCCAATTTATGCATGTCCCTTTGATTCATACGAATTTTGGAACGTTGATTGTCGCCTATGTGATAGATGTTGGTTGGAATTTAGGCCCTTTAATGCCCCTCTCCGTCTTTATGATGTGTTTCTTTCCATTCTCGAGGTAGAGTTGTTCCTCCCACTCTCTCCATTATAGGGGATTGTTTACTCTCGAACATGGGGGGAGAGTTTCTTCTTCCCTCCCAAACTCCCTATTCTGATCCTTCCCAGGTGGAGTGTCTGCAGGCTCTCCCATTTCACTGCTACCACTTGGAGTCGAAGCACTATGGGGAGGGGTTTTGAACTCCGTTTGATCTCCCCTTTCCTTCTTGTTGTTGGTGTCATGCTCCATCGAGCACAGTCTCTTCTTGCTGTTGGGGGCTGAACTCCACCAAGCTTCCCTACTTCCCGTGCTGTCAAGGTCAGGTTACATCAAGCTCCCCTTCCTCAGGGTTGCGCGTTGCTATCGGGCGAGGTTTCCGGCTCCATTTCTATTCGGTTGGGCTCTTCCTGCCTGATCGGTTCATGCATTTTAACTGTCATGGAATGCGCGTGGTTTCTCTTCTCCCTCAGTTGCCCAAGGTTCAAAAAACCTTAATACTCGATAGAAATGCTCCTGGTATGCGATGATGCTAGTTCATGGTGTAATCTCTATCACATTTCGTGAAGGACAGTTTGTTCTGAAATGATTTGCTTGCTGTTCTTGTATGACTATCCGGGTATGATACTTCACCTGAACTTTAGTTGGAGCTTTCCTGTTGTCTTTTGTGTACCACATAGCAAGATTCGTAAACTTTGATGCCCGCATGGGCACAGTAGCAGAATGAACAAGTTGAGTATTATGACAACTACAGGACATCTTCTCATATTTCTCCTCTTCCCTTGGAAGTATCTTGATCTCCTCTGTGTGTCTGAATGGAAGTTCTAGTTCTTTGTATACCTTCGCAGGGAAAAGATTATCAGGCATGTTTTTATTGCAAGAGATTCGGAGTTCTCAAAATGGCGGACCCTCGCCCAGAAAGAGAAGTGATAATTTGTGCCTTCCAATGATCCCTGTTCGATGACGCTTGTGCTGCCTAAGCTCGAGGAGGGGATGTTGTCGACTTTGTTTCTTTCAGATATGGGTGAATACACGTGTTTTTTCCAAGATGAAAGGTTCTATTTGTTATGGATATTTGAGAAAAGGGTTCACTCCTTGGAAATTGTTGTAATTCTTCTTAAAACCTGCATGCCTTAGAAGACATTGGTTTGTCTGGTTAAGTTTGGTTTTGAAACCCAGTAGGCATGTGTGTGCTAAGACTATTGAGGAAAATCTATGAGGTATATTTTTTTTCGTAGGGCTCCACCCTTTCTAAAGCGTTTGGCTCACATCCTATCTTATGGAAGCTCGCTGCATCAAAGGCCATTTTGCAGAAATGCTCCCTGTACATTCTGCTGCCAAACCTCAAGACTTCAGCCCCGAAGTGAGGCAATAAGCTTCTGAGGGCTACACAACTCATGCTATCTACATAGGAGACCCTCGATTGTCATCTTGAGGGCATGATGAGTCTTCAAAACCACAAAAGTGAACTGCATATATATTTTCATATATCCATCCATTTAGAAAAGCATTTTTCACATCCATTTGGTAGATCTTCCAATCCTTGGAAGATGCAAGACTAATAAGCACTCTGGTGGTTGACATCTTTGCAATTAGTGAAAAATTTTCTTCATAATCTATTCCTTATGTTTGTGCATACCCTTTGGCCACAAGTCTTGATTTGTACCTTTTTATAGACCCATCAATTTTTTTGTTTACTTTGTATATCCATATTGAATCTATGATTTTCATAGATGGAGTCTTAGGCCCCGATTCCCAAGTTTGATTTGCCTATAAGGCATCAAGCTCTTCCTCCATGGCATTCATCCATCATGCTTCTTCTTTGCTTCTTCATATGATGATGGCTCCTTAGTGTTTGAGTCCTCTGCTAGATATATAGAATGTTTAATAATCAATGAAGTGTTATAACCATACATTTTTTGCTTCCTCTTCTCTTTAGTTGACCTTCTAATTGTTTGTCTAGAGGATTCTACCACATCCCTCAACTCTTGTACTTTGGCTTTTCCTTTGGAGTTCCAAGAACTAATTTCTCTCCTTGGAATCTTCTGATAATCTTCAAAGTCACATGATGTGTCAAGTGTGTGCTCATTCCTCTTTGATAGAGTTGGAAAGTCCTCTCTAGGTCATAAGATAGTTTGATCCCTGTGTAACCATCTTCAAACCATGATTTGTCTTCATCAAATACAACATCCGTAGTTACAAAGAATCCTTTGTTGCTTGGATTGGACAACCTATAATCTTTCTAAATAATTTCATAGCCAATGAATATGCATTTCTCTGATTTAGGGTCTAATTTACCTCTAATGTGTGAAGGAATGTGTGCATATGAAACGCGCCCAAAGATCGTGGAATCGTCAAGGCTAGTTCTTCTTCCATTAGATGCCTCATATGGGGTCATTCTGTCTAGAGTCCTTGATGGAATTCAATTCACAAAATAGGTACCTGTTGATATTGCATGTGCCCACAAGGAGTTGGGAAGTTTGTTTCATTTAGCATTGACCTTGCAGCCTCCACAATTGTTCTATTCCTTCTCTCTTCCACTCCATTTTTCTCAAGAGTATATTTGGTGGTGATTTCCCTTTTGATTCCTCTTCCTTGAAGATAAAAATCAAAGCCATGGGAGAAGTATTCTCCCTCTCCAGATGATCTTAGTCCTTTTAGGATAAAATAGTCCATCTGCTACAATAATCTATGAATGACACATTGTACCTTGATCCAAAGATTGAAGGCTCTTCAAACATCTATGAGGACCAACTCCACTAGGTCTCCATGTATGTAGCCTTTCTTAGTGAAGGGTTACCTAAGTGACTTACCAAATTGACAAGCACTACATTTATATATCGTATGTTGTTTTGATACATTTGGTAGTCCAAGTACACTATGACCTGTACTAATTTGTTTGAGAGATCTTTGTCCTATGTGAGCTAATCTCTTTTGCCAAATCTCTAACTTCGATAGAGTTTGAGTGCCATAATTGAACCATGCAATGTTCTTGGTGTCTTGGAGTTCAAAGGTGAAAAATATCTTCTTTTTTCTTTCTTGCTATCTTCTTGAATCCTTCATGTGGGTCTTCAACAAATGCTCCATGCTTGGTAAATCTAAGCTCATTCTAAATATTTTAACCTACGTTCATGAGGTTCTTGGTAATAGTAGGCACATAGAGTATTTTGCTTAGTAAGTTCATGTTACCATTTGGAGTCTTCACATTACCTATGTTCTCAACTTGATGCCTTGTGTCATCTCATGTTTGGACTTTGATGGGGGATGAACCTAACACCCCAATGCAACAATGGAAGATGTTTGCCCTCCACTAGGTCCACAAGCAATCATATATACTCACATTTTGAATGTTTCTCTACACCTGTATAGAGAATTAAAATGAAACTTTGCATACTTACAATAGACTATAAGAGCTACCCAAAAAGCATTCAATCATCCCAAATGGATATTCCAAATGGAAAAACCATCCTTTGCAAAATAGGTTACCTTTTTGCAACACTCTCTGCCTATGTGTAGAGATATAACTTCACAAACTTGGCAATTTCTAACTCACTCAGTCAACGAACTTGAAACTTTGGGAAAATTCGGGGCACTATATGAGAGACCAAATTAATATTGAAATCGATGAAAATGAGTATAATGAGAGAGAAAACAATTCTCTATAATTTGGTACAATCAAATTTGGAAACGCATAACTATACCTTTAGATAGATAGGAGCAAAATCATGAAAAATGAGGTAAGCAAGCAAGGGGGTTGCTTGCTTGAGTTTATGACTTCACTAAACTAAATGTGAAACTTGTGGAATGCATACAACTCAAGAAACAAAAGCGATATGATGCTTATATAAGTTTTACTTTTTCTACAATCTAGCCAACCACCTACCAATCAATGAAGGTGCACTTTTTCGTGGGTGATTGATGAGATTTGAATTTGATTGAGTTTGGTGGAGCTTCTTAGTTGATTCCAAGAATTTGGTTCCTCCTTTTTTATTGATCCACTTGCAAAAGTTTTGATTGAGTTCTTTTGCATTATTGAGACTTGATTTTCAACACTCCCTTTCAAGTCTCAATGCTAGGTCCTTCACTCCAATGCATGCCTTGAAGTGTTGTAGCTTTATTGCATCCAAAGCTTTGGTAAACATATCTGCATATTGGTCCTTTGTATTGAAATTCTCCATATTGAAAACCTTTCACATGATCTTCTCATTAATGAAGTGGTAATGCACTTCTATATGCTTCAACCTTGCATGGAACATCAGATTTTGAGCCAAGCATATGCAACTTATGTTTTGACAAAAAATAGTACTTGCTTAACCTAGAAATCAAACTCAACAAACAACTTATTGAGCCACATAATCTCACATGAGACTTGTGCTAAGACTCTATACTTATATTCGGTCAATGAGAGAGCCACGCCCAAAAACATCCCCTAACCCCCTTTTCTCTCACTTCTTCACACATACACACTCCCACACATTCACTAAGTGGCATGAATCTCCATCCTTGTCACCTCTGTTTCTATGCATGCATTGGAAAGGGGGATGGGTGATACTTTCTCTGCTCCCATCTCTCGCTTCAATTTTTTTGAAAACCACTCAGAAGCTTTCTGTAAAATGTCAAATTTATGCATGTCCCTTTGATTCATACGAATTTTGGAACGTTGATTGTCGCCTATGTGATATAGATGTTGGTTGGAATTTAGGCCCTTTAATGCCCCTCTCCGTCTTTATGATGGGTTTCTTTCCATTCTCGAGGTAGAGTTGTTCCTCCCACTCTCTCCATTATAGGGGATTGTTTACTCTCGAACATGGGGGGAGAGTTTCTTCTTCCCTCCCAAACTCCGTATTCTGATCCTTCCCATGTGGAGCGTCTGCAGGCTCTCCCAGTTCACTGCTACCACTTGGAGTCGAAGCACTGTGGGGAGGGATTTTGAACTCCGTTTGATCTCCCCTTTCCTTCTTGTTGTTGGTGTCATGCTCCATCGAGCACAGTCTCTTCTTGCTGTTGGGGGCTGAACTCCACCAAGCTTCCCTACTTCCCGTGCTGTCAAGGTCAGGTTACATCAAGCTCCCCTTCCTCAGGGTTGCGCGTTGCTATCGGACGAGGTTTCCGGCTCCATTTCTATTCGGTTGGGCTCTTCCTGCCTGATCAGTTCATGCATTTTAACTGTCATGGAATGTGCGTGGTTTCTCTTCTCCCTCAGTTGCGCAAGGTTCAAAAAACCTTAATACTCGGTAGAAATGCTCCTTGTATGCGATGATGCTAGTTCATGGTGTAATCTCTATCACATTTCGTGAAGGACAGTTTGTTCTGAAATGATTTGCTTGCTGTTCTTGTATGACTATCCGGGTATGATACTTCACCTGAACTTTAGTTGGAGCTTTCCTGTTGTCTTTTGTGTACCACATAGCAAGATTCGTAAACTTTGATGCCCGCATGGGCACAGTAGCAGAATGAACAAGTTGAGTATTATGACAACTGCAGGGCATCTTCTCATATTTCTCCTCTTCCCTTGGAAGTATCTTGATCTCCTCTGTGTGTCTGAATGGAAGTTCTAGTTCTTTGTATACCTTCGCAGGGAAAAGATTATCGGGCATGTTTTTACTACAAGAGATTCGGAGTTCTCAAAATGGCGGACCCTTGCCCAGAAAGAGAAATGATAATTTGTGCCTTCCAATGATCCCTGTTCGATGATGCTTGTGCTACCTAAGCTCGAGGAGGGGATGTTGTCGACTCTGTTTCTTTCATATATGGGTGAATACACGTGTTTTTTCCAGGATGAAAGGTTCTATTTGTTATGGATATTTGAGAAAAGGGTTCACTCCTTGGAAATTGTTGTAATTCTTCTTAAAACCTGCATGCCTTAGAAGACATTGGTTCGTGTGGTTAAGTTTGGTTTTGAAACCCAGTAGGCATGTATGTGCTAAGACTATTGAGGAAAATCTATGAGGTATATTTTTTTCGTAGGGCTCCACCCTTTCTGAAGCGTTTGGCTCACATCCTATCTTATGGAAGCTCGCTGCATCAAAGGCCATTTTGCAGAAATGCTCCCTGTACATTCTGCTGCCAAACCTCAAGACTTCAGCCCCGAAGTGAGGCAATAAGCTTCTGAGGGCTACACAACTCATGCTATCTACATAGGAGACCCTCGATTGTCATCTTCCATATGAACACGTTTCTTTTGCTTCTTTGTGCTACAATACCCCCTCATACCTTGTCGAGGCTTCATCGGGTTTGGCATTCATAAGGTAGAAGGGGCTTTCAACCTATCCAAAACCGTGGAATACTACAACTACTTGCTTTTTTGGGGAATGCTTATCCTCTGATGTTGGTAGCTAACACAGATGTACTAGGCTAATGTAGTCACTTGTGAAGTCTTAATTGCAGATATGTTGTTGACATAACATGGATTGCTTTACAGACTCTAGTCACTATCCTCCAGAAGTTAGCGAATTGATATCCATTAAAATCTCAAATGGAAGGCTCCTGTGAATGAACTAATTTTTGAATAGGCATTGTAAACAGGTGCAACTTGCGCTTTGAAGATATATAGCATAATTCACAATCTTGTGTCTTCTTTGTTGAGTGAACTCTTATTTCATATAGAATCTGCAAATTGTATTTATTGCCATACTCACCATCTTTGAAGAGAATCCTACATTTCTATTAAGTGTCCGGTGTTTTTGTTACGTGCTATACTTGAAGCATTACTTGCAGGAATTGATCGAAGCTCGGTAATTCTAGTTTATGAGGTTCTTCCTCATGTAGGGCATCCCCTTCATGAAGATTTTTGTTCAACATCCTGTTTTATGGAAGCCTCAAAGGCCATTTTTTGAGAAGTGTTGTCTGTTCACTCTGCTTCCCAAACCTCAAACATATAGGCTGAATCTAATCACTTCTGAAGTCTTTTTCAGTTGCAGATCTGTCAGTGAGATAGCATTAACTTCAATCACAACCTCTCATCCACTTCCCTCCTGAAGTGAGCAGATTGATATTAGACAATTATCAACTCAAAAATTGGTCAAAGTTTGGTGATTGGTGATCGAAGGCCAACCTGTGAGCATCTGAAGGGTTTGTTAATATTTTCCAATATTCGGACGAATGTGGTTGACATATACCTGACTCAAGATATCCGATAATTTGTTAACTCACTTACTGGAGATAACTGCAATCACATATAGGACCACACCACTCCATGCTCAAGACTCAACTCCTAAAAGGCTAAGCTTAATAAGCACATGATATTTTTTATGAAACTGCTATCTCGTACGATCATGTTTTGGGATTTTCAAATCTCTATTGCATAGTCATATACAAGATCCAAATGACAAATTGTTTACACGAGTTTTTGTATCTCATGATTTTATGCTGTTAGTGTATTTTTTTATCACAGATAATCACACAAATTTCAACAGAGAGCTCAGATTAAAACATGGGAGTTGTGAGGGTCTTGCTCCAAGGAGACTTGTTTCACACAAAATCCAAGGAGATAACATTCCATGCTTTTGATGGTGTTGGTGTTAAAGTTATGTGATGTTTGTTTCTTGACCATGGCTGGAACAGATTTGAGAGGCAGGACAATGTATGCTTGTGAAATTGCATGGCTCATAGAGAGTTCACTTTGACAAGAGATATGTTTAAACTGGCATAATGGTGACTCGTGTGCCAACAACGACATTGCAAGAACTAATTCTTCCCTATGCATTATGTTTTTGTATGGATAATTCTGCTAAGGATAGTATTCCACTCATGAAATTTGTCGAAATTATCGCTCGTGATAAATCTTCTCAAATATCTTGCTCATCTAGCTTGTTGATTGTAGCCAAACCTTCCGGGTCTGAACGCTATGGGTACTGTACCTAAAGGGATGCATTCTGCAAAGAAATTGAGAATTCTTGTTTTCACGCATAATCAAGAAGTCCATATGCATTGTGTTCTGCTCTCTAGGATTGTGTGTTAGTTCTGCTTGATATGTTTTCCATGATTGCTTGATATGTTTTCACTTCCATATGGTCGTAATACTTGGAACTTCACATTCTATAGGCTTTATTGATATTTGGACAATGAGTTGATCCACTTGGTTGCTCAGTTCATTATTTCTTTCATGATGGTACAGAATGTATTGACTTCTAAGAAGCACAGCTCTGAATACTCAAGCTAAGATTTCTCTGTGACATAATTCAAGATTGTGTCCTGCTAAATGCTCATAAGGTTAGTCATGAAACTCTGGAAGTCATTTGGTAGGTTACTCGTAGCTTCTTGGAAAATTCTCTCCTCAAAGGGTGGTATCCAGTTGTTGCTAATAATACAATGCTTAAGTATTTTTTTTGCCTGCCCTGAGTCATCACTTGCACTTTGGAAAGAACTCTGTATAAGAATTGGTTGCACTGAATGTATTTTTTGGTTATGCTCGGGTAACTCAAGAATCGAGGTGTGTTTAATCATCTGATTATTTGCATCACGCCTAGCTCCAAAAGGTATCCACAAGAATACCACACATAACCATATGGTTTGACTTGATGCATGCATGAGAGGCTATTATTTGAAGCTACAATTCTTTCATTCCTTTCTCTCTGGGCAAAGTACTGCTCAATGCCATTTTGAGGTTTATTTCATAATTAGGGTTAACCAGTATCATAAGCTTGATAACATTTAAAATTTGAGTATGCTAAAAGTGCTATTAGCTACTAATTCTTGAATAAAGATTTTGCAGCCAGCTCTTGGATCTGCAGCAAGTGACTGTTTTCAATGATAATGGGCTTATGAAATATTCGTATGAATATGGAATTCTCCTCAGTCATGAGAAGCCTGAGGAATTTAAGAAGGATCAGATTGAAGTGGTGCTTGATTGAGAAGTTACTCTTAGGATTGATAGGTTAAGATGAATGTTGTTTGCTGAGTTTTTGTGATTTCCGTACAGGGATAATGTTTAGAAATACCATCTAGAATACCAGTCACATATGTGCAGTCACTGTGCTGAGGTACTTCACCATAATAGACTATAATGATGTGTGGAGACACATAGTAATTTACATCACTCCTAAACCTAAGTATTCACTTCATTTATGCTCAGATTGAGGATTCTAACAATGTTTTACTAGTAACCACTCAATATTGGAAAGTTAGACTGTGATGCATCTCTTGTGGCTTCCTTGTTCAGAATTACAGAGCATTTTTTCTGATTAAAGGGAATTGCTCTGTGGATTTAGATATGTGCTTAGGTTTGAAGCTCTTCAAGATCACCGTGGCCTGCAAACAATTCAATGTGTTGTCCGCAGTTTTCATGCAAAGATAGTGCTTGATTTCTCTTCATGAGAAATTCTCACAAAGGTTTGAGCGTTTGTTTTTTGCTAGGGAAGTAACTCTTTAGTTTCACAAATGACTCATTTAATGCTTATTTTTCATAAGGGCTTGCAGATCACCACACACAGAGTGTAGCATTAACCCTTCCTGACTTTTATAGATGATTTAAAATTGTGCTTTGCAGGAATAGCTCTAGGTAAGCTGTTTGAATGATGGGAGCCGTAATGGTGCATCATTGTTTACTCATTTCATGAGCACATCACTTATGTTAATTAGCAAACTTGTTAAGGATGACCACATCAGTTAATCATGAAACCACATGTTTCACATTGAAATATGTCACACGCACACTTGGAAATAATAGATTTTGAGAGCTAGGCACTATTAATCCATGATGGGCCCTTTGTTTTTTTTGAATCACAAAGATGAGAAGATTTTCAGGAGCTCTTCTCATTAGAAGAGCAAGTCCTAAGTGACAGATGTTCCCTGAAGTGGCAACTAAACATGGAATTACATTTTGTGGCTGCTTCTTTTCAAATTCAGTGTACTTGTTGTGTATGTTTAAATTTCAGGTATTGGAGCTTTGAGAGAAGGCACATTGGAGGGAGGCTGGGCTGACTGCCCCCCAAGGGGATTATGTCACTCAGCATTGCTGGAATGAAGAAAAGACTGACGGCTTGAAGATTGGCAGCATTGCAGATTTGAAGATCAGCTTGAAACTTTGTAGATTTTGAAGACTTGAAGATTTCCAGACTTGAAAGACTCTACCTTGGGTCGGTTCAGTTATGTATGCTCTTCTCTTAGCTTTGTCGAGGACGACAAAGTCTAGGAGGGGGAGGAGTGTTGTTATAAGGGTTGCCCATAATTTTTCTCATGCTATGGCATCCTCTAAGCCCTCATAAAAAACCCCTTTTTGTAATTAGGAGATGTTCATATGAACACTCTCCTAAACCCCTTTTTGATATTTCCTTTAGTCTATGGTATTGAAGCCTTATCAATAAAGTAGCTTTTTGGCACATGTACAAAAACCCACGTAGAAAACTCCCCACGCGCACTCTCTCTCTAGTTTGTTACTTTTTGAAATCCCACTACCATATCAAGATCCTATTTTTGATATAGCACATGTGGTCTTTTGACCACATGTTTTATTCACATATGCCTCTCTTCTTCTCTATATAAAGAAGAGCCTCATTTGTAATAGGGGGGTCCATTGGCCATGGCCTTGGCCCCCATTTTGTTAATGGAAGAAGGTGTCATTTGTTACTCTCTTTCTTCCTTGTGTGCAAGGCGATGATCTATGTGTGTGGACTTGCATTTGGAGTTGGCTTGTGTGTGAGCATTGCTCTCCCTTGCTCCTTTTTGACGTTGGCCAGGGTGCCATTGTTCATGGGCATGGGTGTGGATGCGTTGCTTGCACTTCTTGCAACTTCACTTGGAGAAGCTTCTCGCTTCCATGTGAGGCGGTTGGGGTCTATTGTTCCCCTTTTCTCAACACTCATCTAACCTTAGGTTATGGAAGACCCTAAGTCAGATACATGTGTGAAAAGATCACATACTTACAAAATTAGCAAAGAATGCTAACAAGTTTGTTGCCAGAAATCCTCAAACTCATATGACCATACCTTCTCGAACACCACATCCAAATATGCATAAAGCATATACGTACGATTCTCTTGTACCTATGCTGAATAGCACTCCTCCTGATATGGATGTTATTGCCTCCATAAACTTCAAGTAGTACATGTGTGCATAAAGAGAATATTTACCTGAATTCTTAACATAAGATGCAAATCTTATGTTAACCACCATCCAATGTCTTTGAAGTAACCCAAAATCTTCATGTAGAAGACAATCTTCAAATACATTATGTAGGTGGCCGATCCTCACCACCAAGCTGCTAATGACCAAGTCCTCTCCATGAGCAAGAGTGTGAGCACACTCTTCTCCTCCAAGAAGAACTTCATAGCTGCTCCTCAACATGTTCCAAGTTAGCACCATGGCTGCCCCATGTGCTAGAAGAAACACCACCTCTATTGAGGTCCAAGCTCTCCAAAGCTTGTGTTGAAATTGGTGAAGGATGCTTACAATGAGCCTATGGCTCTTCTTTTATACTAATTGTGATCCCTTCAAAAACTCTCCAAAAGCAAATAAATCTCCACAATCGCATAAAGCTTTTCAATAAAGCAATCGTCTCTAAAAGTCCATCTTCATCACTTTTATCGTGTCGCCATATTTAGCTAGAAAGCATAAATCAAAAGCATGATCAAAATATCTTCACGTGCCGCTGTTGGAGTCAGGGTTTGAACCCTAGTGGATTTTATGGGAGCATGCTGAAGTAACCAACGCGCCCACGCGCTTTGTTGTTAGAGGGAGTAGTAAAAAGAGCTACTCATGTTGTAGACTCTGGACAAATTGGACTAATGACCATGGGATTTTGAGACCTTGACCTTTGGGACATTGTTTTCCAACAATCCCCCCTGCAATGTCACAATGGTACAAACTGGACTAAATCGGCAACCTATCACAAGCTGCAAACTATCACAAGCTTCAAGCTTGTACTCCGGAACTGACCTTCAAATCTTTTCTTCAAAAGTCTTCTTCAAAACTGAACTTGACTTTCCTTCAAACAACCTGAACTTGCTGAATATGAACCATAATACTTGAGAAACTATGCAAACTAGATATCCAATAGTGTACACATCAAGCAATCACTGCTTGACAACAAATGTAGCAAGTACTGACTCTAAACCTGCTATCTCCTATCTTCATAAACCTGAAAACATACACTAGGATGCACATATTTTCATTTTACCTTATGAAAGTTGTCTCAACGTTTCTGTTGTGTCATGTAAATACACTAAACATAATCAAGATATAAATCCTGGAACCTGTGACTAACAACTCACAACTTAGTGTATTATGAACACTACTAGTTCGTCTCAAACTGAACTGAACTAAGCTCAACTCATGAGTCTTATCAAAAAATCTATGATGTTATCATGTCTTCGTCCTTGCTCAATCTGTAAATCCTTCATACCTCTTTCCTTCAGAATCTGGTATAAACATATATGTGTGCACTTCTCAAACATACCTCTCTAAAATATCAAGCTTCTCTTCGATAGAACTCTGGAACCTTCACCTGAATAGGAACTTTCTCCAGACCCTTCTTCCTTCTTCTTTCAAAGCTAGAACACAAAGAGAACCTGACAAAGGAAATATAGGAATACCTGAAATAGGAATACCTGTAGGTATGACTCTGTATTATTTTACATATGGCTGAAAATAAGTCTTCATGTTTCATCACCCCCTAGATGACTTAACACTAGTATCCAGAATTCTTCAAATATATCAATACCTGTATCTGAAACAAAATCTCTTAACCCTTTTTATTAGCATTGTGCAGATGCCAATAGCTTTCCTTATCATTCCTTAGCTTCCCAAATTATAGAATAAGGTAAGCTGATCTATTACATGATAACAAAAAACCTCACTGAAAGCATTTTAGGATCCATAATCTTCTGCAACATAACAAGTATTTTCTTCTATTCCTCTGCAACACAAATCTGAATGAATCTGAATCTTTGACTTACTTCTTCCAATGCTAAGAATCTTCTCAAACAAAGGATAGACAACTGACTCATCAATACTCAAGATCTTCATGATCATTCAAGATAAGATCTATCTAGATCTATCAAGATCTCTCCAAAAAAATACCTGAATGGAATCTGCTCTCATCAAACCTTCATGATTGAATGTTTGATTTATTACCTGAATGTCTCAAAGTGTCCATGCTTCTCACATAAAGTTGTAAAACTTTTGTTTAAACAAATCCTTCCCAAGAATCTGCAACTTCTACTTGAAACATAATTGGACAAACTTCTCACCTTGAGAACTCCAAAAGCTGCAAGTTGATACTTCAAATCTTCATATTCTACCCGGGTGAAATGTGATAGTACCTGCTTGACTCAATCAAGTGATAGGATCTGATGGAACACCTTTTTGAATACAAGCATGTATCCAAAAATCTAGACAATCATAGAAAGTAGATCCTTCCACTGACTAGTACATCAAAAAATCTGATTTTTCTGAAGTTTTCTGAAAATACTGAATATGAGGTAACCTTTCCAAACACAAAACCTCAACCCAAGTCTTCAACATCTGCTACAAAAAACTCTTTTACCTTAAGAGTTTAGATAAAGAAGAAATATACTTCTCTACAACTTGTCATATACCAAGTAGCTCTGTATTGACACTCCAATAATTCTTTGAGGGAACATATAAGCTGCCTACTTAAAAGCTTCAACTAAAACATAACTCATACATGTATGAGTCAAAACATATATCTGCTGCTTTTCTTTCTCTCAATGCAATTCTTTGTTAAATCTACTAAATCATGACTAAGTATAATGCAAAACAAGAAACTGCTTCTTCTTTAGACTATCTTCACACAAGATGTTCTCATAGACTTGTCTTTGGATGTAGAGGATTAAATAGGAAAAGTATATGGAAAATATGTGAGAAAAAGAAATCTTACTTTCCCTTTGGAAGTGTTGGACTTTCTTCTTCTGCATCTTTCTTCCACCTGATGATGATGTTGACATCTTCAAACTTCTCTTCCATACCTTTTGTTCTCTTCGTCTTGAAGTGGTAAGCACTCTTAACTTCTTCAAATGAATTCTTTCTCTTCCTCTAGTACTAAGAGTAAGAGATAAAACAAAACATGGTATACAAATGGAAGTGAATATAGAATCATGTTTTACCATCTCCTCATATCTCTGAACCAAAATTCTGCTTCAAATGTCTGAAATGACTAAATTCACCAACTTTTTGTCTGAATGATGAATTACCTTTCTAGAGTTACCTCTCTAGATCAAATTTTGTACCTGGATATCCAACCAACTTACGATAGAAAATTGGCTGAACACAAAACTCATCCCATCTCCAAATTTGCCTTCTTAGATGAGCTTGCTTGGCACGAAAAAGATCTCTCAAAACTCTCTAGAAATACCTCTAGGTACCTGTTTTGATGTAGCCTTTAAGTTTGAAATAATGAAAGTGTATAAAAGCACTCCTTGAATCCTTCAAATCTCTTCATAACTGCTCTTCTAAGACATGACCTGCAAATGATAATCTGATAGTAAAAATTGGTACCTATGATTTGATATTGATTTGATTCCTTCATCTTCTCCAAACCATTGTTCTTCCTGGAATTTGAAGTAGTCTTCTCTTCATCAAGTCTGGGTCTTCAAATAATACTTCGATAAAGTATTTTCATACTCTTCCAAAAATATTCGGCTGCTAACAGATCATCAACTTCATACTCCACATGTGACTGAATTGTCTAGTTCTCAAATCTCTTCTCATCTAGATTAAGTGTGTATGTCAAATGTCAAATGTTAGAAGATGCCCTTAAATCATATGTTGTAAACCTGGAAGTCTGGAAACCTGGGAATCTGAGAGCCTGAATGAACTCTGATGCCGAAATTTAGTAGGCCCATAGCTCATAACACAAGTCCATAGTTCCATAGGTCCAACATCTACAACATAGATTCTAGCAATCTTCCAATATTGACAAAACATGAACATACCACACTTAATCATACAAATTATGAGACAAAGATAGAGAGAAACTAGACAACATGTGTAAAGTGTTACGTAAGCCAAGGCTTACTCACACTATCATATATACCAATGTTCAATGTACAATGTGGGAATCAAAACTCTCAACCACTCTATGTGAACAGAAATAGACGGATGAGTGAATGTACAATTGTAACAAACATATTCAGATGTATGGATAGAAATCTGAATATACATGAGATGCGTGACCTGATAGGTTGTAGAAGAGTGTATATGAGTGAACGAAAGAGGAAGGATCAGTCTAAAACTGATAATCACCAAACCCTCATCTAACCTTAGGCTATGGAAGACCCTAAGTCAGATACGTGTGTGAAAAGATCACATACTTACAAAATTAGCAAAGAATGCTACAAGTTTGTTGCCGAAAATCCTCAAACTCATATGACCATACCTTCTCGAACACCACATCCAAATATGCATAAAGCATATACGTATTGATTCTCTTGTACCTATGCCGAATAGCACTCCTCCTGATATGGATGTTATTGCCTCCATAAACTTCAAGTAGTACCTATGTGCATAAAGAGAATATGTACCTAAATTCTTAACATAAGATGCAAATCTTATGTTAACCACCATCCAATGTCTTTGAAGTAACCCGAAATCTTCGTGTAGAAGACAACCTTCAAATACATTATGTAGATGGCCGATCCTCACCACCAAACTACTAATGACCAAGACCTCTCCATGAGCAAGAGTGTGAGCACACTCTTCTCCTCCAAGAAGAACTTCATAGCTACTCCTCAACATGTTCCAAGTTAGCACCATGGCTGCCCCATGTGCTAGAAGAAACACCACCTCTATTGAGGTCCAAGCTCTCCAAAGCTTGTGTTGAAATTGGTGAAGGATGCTTACAATGAGCCTATGGCTCTTCTTTTATACTAATTGTGATCCCTTCAAAAACTCTCCAAAAGCAAATAAATCTCCACGATCGCATAAAGCTTTTCAATAAAGCAATCGTCTCTAAAATTCCGTCGCCGTCACTTTTATCGCACCACCATATTTAGCTAGAAAGCATAAATCAAAATCATGATCAAAATATCTTCGCATGCTGCTGCTGGAGTCAGGGTTTTAACCCTAGTCGATTTTATTGGGGCTGAAGTAACCAACGCGCCCATGCGCTTTGTTATTAGAGGGAGTAGTAAAAAGAGCTACTCATGCTGTAGACTCTGGATGAAGTGAACCAATGACCATTGGATTTTGAGACCTTGACCTTTGGGACATTGTTTTCCAACAAAAGGTTGGGTTTAATTACCACACAAAGCTTCATAAGGTGTAAATCCATGTACTCTTGAGTTTCGAAACCTATTCATAATGTATATGGTTGTATTTGTTGCATCAGCCCAATAAGAGTTAGGAACATTCATTTCATTTAACAAAGCTCTAGCCACTTCTGCTATGTATCTATTCTTCCTCTCTGCCACCCCATTTTGTTGAGGTGTATACCTATAAGTGAATTGCCTTTTTATGCCATGGTCATGTAGAAAATCTAAAAATTCATTCGAAAAATACTCTCCCCCTCCATCTGATTCGAGAGTCTTTATATACTTCCCTATTTTCTTCTCCACTAGGTTTTTGAACCTCTTGAAGTGGTAAAACACCTCTAAGCTTGACTTCATGCAATACATCCAAACAAACCTTGAATGATCATCTATAAATATGAGAAAATATCTATTACCTCCAATGGATGGCTCCCTTGTAGGTCCCCGTACGTTTGTGTGTATGAGATTTAATACTTCATTGCTCACATATGCTCCCTTCTTGAATGGCAATCTACTTTGTTTCCCTAATTGGCAAGCATGGCACAAATGTTGCATATTCTAAGATGTAAGATTAGGTAGACCACTCATCAAGACCTTCCTTTGCATGTCCTTCATCCTTTTTAAGTTTATGTGCCCAACTCTTTTATGCCATAAGTTGATTTCTACAATCTGTTTATTTCCAATTGACAAGTAGACAGTGTGAGGGGTTGATGGATTTACCTCTATGGTGAAGCGTCTTCCTTGCTTCTTTCCTTTTGTTATGAGCTTGTAGTCCTACATGGGGTCTTCAACAAAACATGGTGATCACTCCAGCAAGGTATCACTGGTTCGTAGATGTAGGAGAAACCATGATGGAAGCCAAGTAGCACTTGGCTAGGGTGGAATAGTATATTTACTTGGTAAAATCAAGGAATTTTAAGTTCACAATGGTGACCACAGATATCCAAAAGCTCAACAAAAGTGAGTACATATTGATGTTGGGTGTGTGTAAAAGTGTGAGAGACACACAAGAAGCACACACAAGGAGCACAAAATAACATGACACACGAAGAAGATGGATGGCTGGAATAGCTCTCTTTTTTGATGATGAAGTAAACTAAACCAAGATCTGAATAATATCCCTAAGTATAAACTCCACTGTAGCTATGAAAATTGCCATGTACTCAGCTTCACAACTCGATGTCCCCACTGTAGGGTGCTTTTTACTCAACCAAGATATGCATGAGTCTCCAAGGAAAAAGCAATTACCACTAGTGGACATGCGAGTATCATAACAACCAGCCCAATCGCTATTTGTAAAAGCATGCAAGCATGGTTGAATATCTCTTCCATAAAAAAGACCTAAGCTCAAATGGCCTTTGAGATATCTAAACATATGTTTCACCACTTGCCAATGCTTAGTTCCATGGCTATGCATGAATCAAGTCATTTGGGAAACTACATATTGTATATCCGGTCTTGTGTTGCATGCATATATAAGACATCCCACAACTTGCTGATAAAGAGAAGTATCAAATGCATCACTAGAATCCTCAACTGAGAACCTAAATCTTGTCTCAATTGGTGTGGAAACTATCTTGCAATCCTCAAAGTCAAAATGCTGAAGTAGTTTTTCAACATACTTTGCTTGATGCATAACTATTATCCGATACAAACTAGATGCCAAGATAGTAGCTCAAAAGACCAAGATAAGTGACATCAAAAGTATGCTACAAATCAGCCATAAGAATGTCAAGTTTTGCATCAGATGACCCAGTCAAGAGTATGTCATCAACATAAAGAAAAAGCATTGTAAGATCACCCCATCTTTATGTACATAAAGTGTGCTTTCAATTGGACTACATGTGAAGCCAAGAGCAATCAAGTGCACATGGATTTTGTCATACCATGCACGTGGAGCTTGCTTGAGACTATACAAGGCTTTATGCAAGCAAAAAACCATATGCTCTTTCCCTTTCATGGCAAATCAAGGACATTGCTTCACATAGACCTCTTCTTGCAAATCACCATTCAAGAAAGTTGTTTTTATGTCCAATTAATGTACTTTCCAACCTCGATGGGTAGCCAATGCAACCACAATACGAATGGTAGTCATGCGTGAAGTAGGTGCAAAATTTTCCTCATAGTCAATGCCATATTGTTGCGCATATCCTTTGGCAACCAATCTAGCTTTGTAGTGATCAATGCTACCATCAAACTTTCTCTTAGTCTTGTAAACCGACTTTATACCAATGGCATTTTTTCCTTTTGGCGATTCACATAATTCCTAACTACCATTCCTATGTATGGAATCCATTTTTTGATTGCATAGCACTCATCCATTGTGGATCATCACATACATCTTCAAAATTAAGTGGCTCTTCATTACATGCTGTTGCAATAAGAGAATAATCCACAAAATTACTTGATGCATCGCAAGAGCTTGATCTTGTTCTACCAAGCAAAGGTGCACTTAATTTGCTATCTTGCAAAGTTTGTTTTAGCCACTTTGGCATAGTTTGTGCAGGCTTGATAGACATGTGTTCATTGTGTAATACATTATCAACATGTATATCATGCGTGGGCTGAATTTCATGCTCATTTTTAGCCATACTTTGATGTGAATGTCCAACCATATGTGGCTCGAAATTTCCAGCAGTTTTGATAATTTTCGATTGAAAATTTTTAGTCATGTTTTGCTAGAAATTCTCTGCATCTTTAGCTGTATTTTTTTGGAACTTTTCAGCCCTTTGAGCCTTAGTTGGTTGGTCTACATGGCCATAGTCAAGCGCACCATTTTGGAACAAAGGCATGAGTATATCGAGCATATCTTGTGAGCTAATTGTTGGCTGTTTTTGTATTGAAGTAGAGGGAAAACTGAATTTTTAGAAAATACCACATCTCAACTCACAATAATTGTGTTCGTCATGTCTTTTTGGATCACAAAGTGAGGAGATCAACCTGAAAAAGCCTATGCATGTCTGTCAATGATCATATGAAATATTTGAGAGAGGAGAATTGTATAATTAAAGAAAGAAAGATTATAACTATCATCTTTCACATTTTCAAGACACCATTGCTTTTAATGAGGATGATAAGCCTATACAAGAACAAAATATGGAGGAGGATGGTGGAACCACTCATTGAGACATATTCCTCTATGATATTTTATACCATTGGCATAACAAGCACCCAAAAGCTTATGTAAATGGACATGTGAATGTGCACAACCACCATCTACAATCTATGCAAGGATTTCATAGTGGATTATAAAAATTGCATATTATAAATATGGTTACTCCAATTGAAATTTTACATAGATTTCACCCTACTCCTACATCATATGTCATTTTGGCCAGGTATTATTCCAAATATCATGCTGGAAAAATCCATAAAGAACAAAACAAGGATTTTATGTACAAAGATGAATAATTGAGAGAACAAAGAAGAGAATAAGCAACTATGGTAGATGAGTAAATTTTCAGATACATACATTTTTTCTAGAACTATTGTTTATGTGTTGGCATGATTCTTATAACTTAAGTTAGGATATTCCCTACAAAGTTGGTAGCCAATACATTTGGCACTTGTTTAACTATTTTTGAGGTAGCCGTAGATGTAAATTAAAGAATTAAGCACATTTGGCACTTGTTTTTTTTTGTATCAACAATATCAATAAAAAAATTCTAGCACATATTTCAATGCTTTTGCGGTAGAAGTAATAGAGTTACAAAATAGAATTGTTCATTGCTTTGCTTGTATATTTTCAAAAAATCACACAATCTGTTGTAGATCTCAATAGTCAAAATGACTCAAGGAAAAGAAGGACAAAGAGAAATCCGATTCAATCAATTTTGGTCTCAAGGAGAAATCCAATTCAATCAATTTTGGTCTCATGCATAAACTTAAAAGTCTTCTAGAGCCCTCCACTTTGTTTGAAGCACAAGGGCACAAGGAATATAAGAATTCAAGCACTCTAAAACCAAGGTATCCACAATAATAAGGCTTGGATTTATACACCTAAGCCCCCCTAATAATCAAGGCATTAGGTGTAAGTAGGTCCACAAGTTCAAGAAAAAGTAGATGGTAATTTTGACAAGTACAAGTCTCATCAATTGGTTAAGGGACACAAACATAAGCATGGTATCAATTATGAAGAAATATTTCATCCTATATCTAGATTAACGATTATCCCCATAGTGCTTACACTCAATGCTCATTTTTTTTTGTTACTTTACCAACTAGATATGAAAAGTTATTTCCTAATGGTGATCTTGAAGAAGAAGCATGTCTAGAGAAGCCTAAAGGCTTTGAAATCCCATGGCAAGAAGATCATAAATATCATGTGCACAAAGCACTCTACAGACTAAAATAAGCTTTTACATTTGATATGAGAATATCCACTCCTTTGAGGCCAATGGTTTTTACAAGACTTCAATAGGTGCCAACTTTTATGTATATTGCCATGAATCCTAAGTAGCCATCATTCTCTATGTTGAAAATCTTAATTTTATTAGTTAAGGCTATGATCACATACAATGCCTTATCCAACAACTTCAATAATAATGATATATGATTGATCTTATCCTATTTCATTACTTTTTAGAAAAAAAAGTCTATTTATTATGTGATGGCATATTATTATCTCAAAGAAGTATTTGAATCCCCTTTCTATATATGTCACATAGTTTTTATACCTCTAGAGACCAACACAAAATCTTACTTTGGAGGATACCACAGAACTAGTGGATGTGCATGTATATAGAAAAAATGTTGGCTCTTTACTATATTTAATGGATACTAAACTTGATATCTCTTATGCAATTTCCATCTTCAATCAATTTCCCATTAGCCTCATTAGACTCAATAACAAGAAACTTGGACTCCTACTTGACATCATGTCTTTTAATATAAAATGAACATTGATCTTATTGGATATTTTTCTTTCAAATCTTATTGTTCCACTTTTGGAAACATTTTATCGTTTGATTGAAGCCCCATTTCTTGATCTTTATCTAAAAAAGAGTAGCAAGCATCTTGTTTCATAGCATGTGAGACCCTCTGACTTTCCCATTTATTATCTAGCATTGGTATCTTCTACATATCGGTTGAATGCATCTACACTAATAGTTAATACTCTTTGGCCATTGCTAAGAATTTGGTGTTCCATGCCTAAATAAATCACATTGAGATCCAACACCATTTCATTCAAGAGAAGATCTCATCCCATTATATTTTTTTGGAGCAATCTATCTCCTAGGAGAACTTCGAAGACATGCTCACAAAGGCTCTAATGCTAATTCTAGAATTTGGTATTCCATGTTTAAATAAACTACATCAAGATCCAACACCATTTTATTCAAGAGAACATCTCATCCCTTGAGATTTTTTTGGAGTGGTGTACCTCCAAGAGAACTTGGTGGACATGCTCACAAAGGCTCTAATGCTAGTTTCACTCCACCGCTTAGTGCACCTTTGTGGATTTGTAGAGAGGATGTTGAGATATTGACTTTACATCCTACTACTTCTTTCTATTTTCGCCTATGCATATGAGTGTTCTCCATTTTGTAGAATGCTTCTGGTTACGTTTAGGAATGTTTCCATGTAGGTACTATTTATATGTTATCTCTTTTCAGATCATTGGCCCACACGTGATTTATCCCATGCTTGCTCTCCTTTTAGGTGGAATATGATCCAAGAATACAAAGCATTCCTCAATTGATCATATTTTATTAATCTTAAACTACATGTTCCAACCTAGCACCCCTTCTGTAAAGTTGCAATACAAAATGACAAAGTTCAACCTATTATAGCATTTTCTAAAGAGATGAAACTCAAGCTCAAGATGGAAAAAGACAATCTAATAAAAGCTCATGTACTAAAGCATATGCTAAACTTAAGAGGAGAAACATTTTTGTTAAAGTGGTTGAAATTTTTATTTCAAAACTCAAAAGAGAGAAAATTGTCAAAGTTGGATATTGCACAAAGCTCTCTCCTCGATATTTGTGATCCCTTCACTATCCTTAGAAAGAGTGGACCATTATCATAACAAATAGAACTTCTAAAAGGATCACAATTTCCCCAAATAGTCCATATAAATAGATTAAAATGGAGGTTGCATAATTTTGACACCTTTGCACATTCCATTAGAGTTCCTTTTTCATGAACTAAAGAATACTTCACCACTTAGTACAAGTATACATAGATTATTATGTAAAAAGAATGCCTTGTAGAATGGATAAGAAAGCGTAACTTTGGGAAGAGTCAGTACCCTACCAAAGAGATTCTTCTCTAAAATAAATTAGGCCCACAAGAGATGAACTAAAAAAGAGATAAGGCCAAACTCCACAAAACTAGAACATGGGGCTTGCAAGAAAGATGTGTAACTTGGTAATCCATAATTCATTCTCAAAAAAAGTTGTTCTTTAAGGGGGGGATCTCATAAAGCTAGGAAAAAAAAAGGCAAAGGGACTAAAATGTGCACGCATGCATATCAATGCACATGAATTTAAAGCACACATTAGGGGAAAAAATGAACTTTGCATGGGCCTTGTAAGGATTCATAATTTTTAGGGATTCAAAACCTTAATTTGGGAGGTTAATGGGTCATAGAAAACCACTAGTAGTATCATTAAATAAAATAATATGTTATATAATATTGTGGTTAAATTTCTAAAAGAGTTTTTTTGGGCCTTTGAATGCTTCCATTGAATTGGCAAGATTCAAAAGCACTAATCACTATGAAAAAATGTGTGTCCCTCTATTTAATGGTCTAGCACGCGTGGGAGTTTTAAAATTCTCAAAAAAAAACTTTTGGTCACTCTCTACAAGGTTTTGGGCCCTTGGATCTTGGGAGATCCAATGATGGACCACAAATGAAGCTGCTCTAATGGGAGCACTCAATTCGGACCGTATGATGCAAGGCAAGATCGAATGGTATAGGGAAAAAGATGCCTATAACCATACTAGCATTCGCTATCAACTACTAGATGAAGAGAAGATCCAATGGTCCATGTGAAAATGCATTCAAGATCAAATACTTTGAAACTATGACGTCTATTTGAGGCTCTAACCCAAGTACACAAAAATACAAGGGCTTTTGTTGAAAGTTTCCTTGACTTTTGCACACTCAACCTCAAGCTTTGGATCTTAAAGGCAATCCAAGGGCTCTAACTCATTTCTAAGCCTTCCAAATCATTCACATGTCTACAATCACCAATTCCAAGTGATTTTCTATCTTTGACCATCCAAAAACATAAGAAGCATATGCCTACGCTATGTGATTAAGGTACTAGACTGTGTCCACCACCCTCTTCTAACTGGTCCATCACTAATTAGCCTTTAATCTAAATGACCCAAGGATGGTCCTTTGTTTTCCCTAATGAAAAATACTGCATTGTGCACATAGATACATGCATTGGAGACTTCTAAACTCAGGATGCATATATCCTAAGATCACCAAAAGTAAAGCTGGTAGGAGTAAGACTTGTACTAAATCAATAATATTTTACTGAAT
>CM035435.1:81006460-81218960 GCA_020310875.1 Ceratopteris richardii
AAGCACCTAAGCTGCTTAGTTATTGTTACATAATGCAAGAAAGGTCACGCTCATCATGCATATGCTTGACTTACTGCACTTTTAACCATAATTCTTACCAAATTCTGTATCCTCTCTCTTTCCTTTGCATTGCTTGCACGGTGAATGCTTGAGAGAACCTCAGCTTTCCCTTCTCTACACAAGACTGCCTTGCAATCACCAGCATTTGCTACCAATAACTGCCCTTCCCTCAGGAATGCCGAGATAGTGCAAGCCCCACCTTCCAGGCCCTGAATCATACCAATAAAGATCCATGTGATATACTCTTGCAAGGCCTCATCATCATACACTATCTATTGAAATAACTATGTTTTCTACCTTATCTGCAATTTCAGCATCAGCTGACATATAGCTTGCACGCAATGCACTCCCCAGACAATCCTTGCCACCATTCAGGTCTTGAATTGCTTCCTCGATATGATGTATCAGGTTTTGGGACAAGAATTCAGCTACTCTTTTACCACCATGTCCGTCAAATATTCCAAAAAAGGCCTGATGAAGTGGGGGGAGGGGGCAATAATCAAAAGAAATCCTGAGCAAATCATTCTTTTGCAATAAGTCATGCAGGTGCCTTTTGTCTACCCTCTCCTGCGTAAACCACCTTGGATTGCCAATAATACATGGGAAATGCATTCAAGCACTAAAGTTCTCGCTATTTGTCACTCTGCATATTTATGTATAGAAAGACAAGGTCATCACATGTTGTAAGTGCGCTACATCCGTACTTAAACACATGCAAAACTATGCACGGTTATAAACAAGCAAACATACATTAGCATTCACACACACGCAGATGCCCTTTGCAATAAATCCTGCAAGTGCCCTGTGTTTGCCCGCTCCTGCATGAACCACCTTTGCTTGCCAATAGTAGATAGAAAATGCACTAATTTTTAGCCTGATCATATACAAAATGTTTATTACAATATCGTGAATGTTAAATATAAAGGCATCAGGAAGCCCACCTGATCAGGTTTCTTTTGGAAATTTGTGATAACAACATGTGCATCCTCCATACAATCTCTCCTTCCTGATTTGAAGGCCACAGCAAAGGAGTGTCCATCAATACCCTCGATTTCCGAGGCGACGGGCTTATTCGTAAGATATCTGAACTCTTTTGCCTTGTCGAATGATGCTAGCCTTGCAAACTCTGGGACTTCTAGTTTGATGGGTCTCTTTCTCTTGAAAGATGAAGGCGTTTGAGGAGAACATGAAGCGTCTACCGGTTCATTATTAGGTCCCAGTTTCCGCGATGCGACAAGCTTCAAATCGCAACTTTTGCTGCCTTCATACGTCTTCTGTGGAGGACTGGAAAATGTTTCACCCATTTCCGAGAACGGCGACCGAGAAAAGGAGAGGTTGGTGCCATCCTCGGTATTGCGTCTATTAATTTTTAATCCAGATGAGCACAGAACTTCATCTACAGCATCGTCCGCTTTGCATTCTTGTGTATTATTTGTAACTTCGAAATTCTCTTTGTAGCATGTGCGAGGCCTGCAACCGGGGCCCTTTGGAGAGCTCTTATATCTCGTATGGAGAATGTCTGATAGAACAGGCGTTGGAGAAGAAGTTGGCGATGTAAAGACAGAAGTAGACGCCCGTTTAGGCGTCTGGCGATGGAAAGAAAAGGCCGGATCTTCGGCGGCGGACCTGCATGGTGATAAGAGCTCGTTGGCATTATGCATGCGGAGAGAAGAAGGAGAAAACTGTGATACAGGATCTGCGCAAGACATGACTGTAACAGGAGGTTATAGGAGCCGCTGCGAATATGTATGCCGCCCAACGGGAAGAAAAATATGTCAACCACGCAGGGAAGACGATGACTACGTAAAGCAATTAGACGGTAGCTGATATCGTCAACGAACTTGAGAGATTCACCGATTGAATCACCTGTGCACCGACGGAGAAAGATGAACCAAGAAGTCACCATGCACGTTCACAGAGAGTAGGTGCACCGTGCGCGTGCGAGTACGTGCGAGAAATCGAAGTGTGTGTGCACTGTGCAGCGAGAGAATGCTTCTGCAATCCTTCATCTAACCGTTGGCCGCGGTGAATAATATCGACGGTTGTCAAGCAGCGTTATGAAAATGAACGGCTGCGATCGTCTCAATGCATTTGCGGATCGTTGAGCAGCGCCCACATTGCAATTGTATGACCATCCCATCATCAAAGTCAAACGCCTGATCGGTCAAATATAAAGAGTAATCCACCAATGTTGTGATTGCCACGTAAGCAGACTAGTTCTTTGAAAACAGGTTCTCGCATGCATGGTGCTCATTCAGCGCATTGCAAGAATCCGATCGGAAGAAAAGTAGAAATCCCAAAGACCACACTACCATAACGTAGAAATCCTAAAGAAAAAAACTTGATTTCTTTGCTTTCATGAAACACAGTCATAAAAAAACAATTTAACCACATGTTTGGATCAATGGAAGATTGATGTTTTAGCCTAATGGTTTGATGTTTTGAGGAAGTCCTGAGTTTAAGTCTTGGCTGGACATATCTCTAAGTTCTTCAAAGATGGGTGCCTCTACCTTACCAGGTTGGTTGTGTGAGTGTGTTTCCAATTCATTGTACTCTAAAAAAAAAAGATTGATGTTTTAGTTGCACTTAAAAAAGAATCTTTCTTCATAGGCAGGTTGGTTGTGTGAGTGTGTTTCCAATTCATTGTACTCTAAAAAAAACGATTGATGTTTTAGTTGCACTTAAAAAAGAATCTTTCTTCATAGGCAGTTCGATCTTTTTTTTTTTTGGTTTATAGGGAATCTTAAAATTTGATCTCTCTCAATTACACTAGGTTCACACTGCTCGATGGTACAGTGAGTGCTTCCACATGGAAGGATTTAATTTGCTGTAAAAAAGATGGAAGAGTTCCAGGGCCACTACTCTTTGAGTCTGGCTCCCCCCTCGAAACAAATGCATGCCTCTGACAATAAAATTTGATTGACTGTTTACCATGTACAACCAATAAGATCATATAAAGATTCTGATTTTCACAAGCTGCCACCGCTCTCTTTGAATTGAATACATCAACACATACAATGACTCAGCATGGATGTGTCGCCTTATCTGAACCCACCCTTACTCATATTATGAATTGAAAACTTAAAAGAACAAACACACACCCACACGTAGGGATACATGATTAAGCAAGGTTTTTGAAAGAGGAAGTAGGAATTTCTTTCATTCTTGTATCATCCTCCCTCCAAATGGAGAGAATCTCTCCTCCAAGTGTAGTTAGCCCCTAGATTCTGCAATGGTTAAAGTTAAGTTTTTGTGACTATAAGTTCCATACATTTGTTGTGAACCAAGTCTATCATAGTTCACTTTAGGAACTTAATAAATGTATTAATATTATATATAGTCCATTTACTAACAATATGACATCTCTTGATTCCAAACCCATGAACCACTAGCGCCCAAAGGCTTAGAAAATGTTAGCATTGGAAACACTTATGAGTTGAACAACATGGTTTCCTTGAATGAAGTTTATACCAAAAATGTCAACATTGGAAACACTTATGAGTTGAACAACATGGTTTCCTTGAATGAAGTTTATACCAAAAATGTTAGCATTGGAAACACTTATGAGTTGAACAACATGGTTTCCTTGAATGAAGTTTATACCAAATTTGTTTAGCTCACCTGATTCAATTTTTTTCTAGAAAGTCGCATAGTACAACGTACAAGGGCCCATGTGGTGATCATATGGGAATTCAATGGCTTATGTTGAAAAAGGAATTCAACTAATGGCTTTATTTAGAACTTTTTTTCTCTAATGGAGGTTCGGCAAGTGTCTACTCCCCAAGTTTTAATTTAGAAAGAACAACTCTACAGTTGAATGGGCATAGTACCCACATGACCTCCCATATTCCACAAAATAGGGGTTAGACAAAGTCACAACTGGTTACAACTAATTTAGATTGGCGAAAGCCATTACATGTTTAGTCTGGGGGTTGAACACAAGACTTTAGTCTGGGGGTTGAACACAAGACCTCCGCCTCAAGAGGCTAGTGCTTAACCAACCCACCTATGAGATGTGGACATTATTCGGGACTTAAAATCCAACGGCTTATATTGATTAAGGAATTCAACTAATGACTTATTATGGAGTTAAAACATTTGGGACATCGTTAACTATGGGCTTCAAATATTTGAGGCCCTTCCTAACATTATTGTAAGTCATCATAAAAGCTTATAGGGTGCAAAAATGTCTAAAGAACTAGACATATTTCAAATCTTTAGATCTTATGTGGTTAAATCAACGAAATCAGTGCATCCAAAGACTTCAAGAAACTTTTTGGCATGGTTACAATCTTAGATTTTTGACAAGGTAGAAGATCCTAAGTGGCTTCAAATAATTTTCTGTAATTGTTTGTATGATTACATCTTTGATTGTTGACTAGATAGAAGATCAAAAGGTGATCTTGAAATTTTCTTGGATTCTCTTATTTTAAACAAAGCAACAAAAACATCATCAATAGACTTTTGAACATAACTCTATTGATTTTGTTCCTTAATTCTACCTCTCGGATGACATTGCATCCTATACAATCCAAGGGCAAGTAAGTAGTAAAGAAATCCTTAACTTGTATTTTTGTATTAATATTCACTAACCATATCAAAAGAACATTTTCTATTTCTCCTTATGGTTTTGCATTGAAATTAGAGGTGAAAGGCATAGCACATGGAACCCATTGTATCTCACACACGAAAATAAACACTCTTACAAAGAATAAATCATTACAACATAATCAAATAAATCATTACAACATAATAGGGCTTTTTTGCCAAATGCAAAATGAACTAAAACTTACAAGTGTAGGTATATCTCTCAGCAAGGCAGTTTGTGACACGCAAAATGTAGAGATGTGCATTCCATCGATATATCAATCGCTAGATCAGGTGGCCTAAAAGTTTTTTTAACTTTTTTTTCTGATTTGTAATGGTTATACCGACTAGTATTGGAATGCTTTTTCTCCTTTTTCTTTCAAATCCCCTTTTTATTTTTATGCCGTTGCAAAGAAGTACAGATCCCGTTGACATACTGAGCTAGGTGCATGTATGTTTGTGTGTATATGTGTGTTTGTGTGTGTGTCTATGTGTGTATATGTGTGTGTACATATATGTGTCTATAAGTGCATGTATGTGTATGTGCTGATGTGTGTATATGTGTACATATGTATATGTATGTGTATATGTATTTGTGTGAGTGTATGTATGTATGTATATGTGTATGTATGTGTGTCTATACATGTTGCATGTGTGTGTATGTGTGTGTATATGTGTGTGTATCTGTTTGTGTATCAAAGAAATTAAAATAACAATAAAAAAATTAAAAAAAATAATAATAAAAAATTAAAAAATTCAAATAAATAAAAAGGACTTAGGATAATTTTTATATAAGGTTGTGTGTGTTTGGGGGGGGGGGGTGCGAAGGGGATGGGGGGTAGGGGGATAGAGCATGCCAAGGCAAGGGGGTGTGGGGGGGGTGGGGATAGAGCATGCCAGGGCTGGGGGGGAATGGGGGTGGGGGGTCGGGGGCAAGGGGAGTGGGAGAAGTAGAGAGAGAAGAGAGAGAGGTAGAGAGAGGGGGGGAAGAGAGAGGGGGAAGAGAGAAGGGGGAAGAGAGAGGTAGAGAGGGAGTGAGAGAAGTAGAGAGAGAAGGAGAAAGGTAAAGAGAGGAGGAAGAGAGAGGTAGAGAGAGAGGGAGAAAGGTAGAGAGAGGTAGAGAGAGAGTGAGAAAAGTAGAGAGAGAGGGAGAAAGTTAGAGAGAGGGGGAAGAGAGAGGTAGAGAAAAGGGGAAAACGTAGAGAGATATTTTTTTCTTTTGCATTAAAAAACAAGGGACCCTTCTTTTTTTGTTTTTTTAGAAATATTCCTAAAATATTAAAAATTCAATTAAAATGCCAAAAAAAAGAAAGCCAAAAATTAGGAAAAAAATCTACAAATTGGGCCACAAACTCAAGACTCCCTCCCAGACTCAAAACACATGAGAAATTCCCTTTCTCATCTTATTGAGCAAGAAAATTTGCAATAAAAAAAACTAAATAATTTCCAAAAAAATCCTAAAAGAATTCTAAAAATTCCAAGAAAAATCCTAAAAGTTTCCAACATGATTTTTTTGAATTGGGCTATGGAATGATATCTAAAATGTAGATATCACACATGCAGAAGAAAAATGTAAAGAAGAGTGAGTGTACTCACAAAATGAAAGAGTGTGAGACTCAAAAGTGAGTAGATCATGAAATGGGAAAACTCACATGGATTAGAATGAGCTTGCCAAGAGCATGGAGTAGACTCCTCAAGCTTCTAACAAAGTACAAATGAGGGGAGAGCCTTTCCTTATATAGAGTTGGAGTGGGGTCTCCAAAGTACATCATATGTGGAATAATTCTCCTTTAGGGAGAATGAATACACAGGTAGAAGCTAATGGCAAGGTACCCAAATACAAAAGACATCCAATATAAAATGGAAATAAATTGGGAATGGAGTGCTTACTGGATACAAAATGGAGATGCACTCATGTAGATACAAATGTAAATGATGTATGATCAATCATGTCGCCAACACCCCCTCTACAACTCCATTTTGGAGTGGGTGAATGTTGCACATGTCCACCAAGCACTGGAGTGGAACTAGAGGTAGAGCCTTCATGAACATGTCTACCAGGTTCTCCTGAGGGGTATACTGCTCTAGAGTAATCTCTTGGGTTATGAGCTTCTGGTAGATGAAATGGTACTGAATCTCGATATGCTTCGTCTGAGCATGGAACATTGGATTCTTGGTGATGGACAAGTCTAACTGGTTGTTCGTGCATATGCATGTGAGAGCCACATGCAAAACACCAATGCCAGATAATAAAAATTGAAGCCAGATGTCCTCACATGCTGCAAAGCTAGATGCTTGGTACTCGACCTTAGTGGATGATAAAGCAACCGTGGGCTATTTCTTACTTGCCCAAGAGATGGGCCCTGAGCCAAGCAAGAATATGTATCCAAAAGTAGACCATCATGAATCAAGATCACGAGCCCAATCTGAATCTGAATATCAGGTGAGTTCAATGCCCCCTATATACCAAAGGCCATGATTTCGGGTGAGGGAAAGGTATTGAAGATGTCTCTTAGCAGCATCCCAATGTGTCTGACAAGGTTGATGTGCAAACTGTTGATATATTTAGGTAGTGATGTGTGTGAACACACTAGGACCGCCGGGGCACTTTTTTCCCTCTTTAGGAGGTTTTTTTCCCCCGGCTTGTATATACGCCTATTGCCCTAATGGGCTACTAATCTTTGTACATTCTCTAGTAATAGATTCAATATTGTGTGTTGTGCTCCAAGCTTCTTCTTCTTCCTTGTGCTGTTCGCGTGCTTCCGCAGACGTCTAACTCCAACAATTGGTATCAGAGCAGGTCGTCGCTTCATCTAGGGCGCCGTCGACACTCCTCCATTTGCACTCTCAGAATCGTACGAATTTTGGTGAGCATACTCAGGGTGTTTCCGAGATCAAAACTGCTTTCCTTTGTGGTGCCGAAATCGCGATCTCAGCTCGTTTTGGCCTCCAAACACAATATCGTAGCGCTTGTGCAGGCTATTTCATCTTTTTGTGCCAAAGGTATATACCTGTTTCTGTTCGCCAGTATAAGCGTCTCGAAGTATGCTACAGGTTTAGTAGAACTCGTCTGGGCAGTTTCGTTCAACTTCTTCAGATACAGTCAATTTTCTGCATCAAGGTATTTTAGTCACTGGCCATGGCTGAAAGCAGTGATGTATTCCGTATGTTGGCTATTGAGGATAAGTTGGATGGTACCAACTACCCATTATGGGCTTATATGAAGCGACATGTATTGGTTGCAAAAGGATTGTGGAACATTGTCCAGGGTGTTGAAAGACGTCCTGTTACACCTGTAACAACAGGTACTATGAATACAGGTGCTAGAGCTGATGAAGATGGTGTCGAAGATGATATTGTGCAAATTCCTGTTCGTGTTGTTGTTTTTGTTGCACCTACTACAGAGCAGATTTGTTGGGATGGCAGAGATGCCCAGGCACATACATTGATAGCTTTGTCTGTCAAACATGCCATTATTCCTCATATTCGCTCTTGCAGAACAACTACGGATGCTTGGGTTACACTTACCACATTGTACCAAGCTAGGAATGAGGCTCGTGTTGCTTACCTCCGAAAACAGTTGGAGAGTGAGCACATGAATGAAGGTGATTCTATGGACAGTTTCCTAACGAAGATCAAAGATTTGAAGGAACAGTTGATTTCTACTGATGAGGTTATACCAGATAGCTCACTTGTGCAGACCGTTCTGAATGGTCTTCCTGATTCATATCAGAGTTTTGCTTCTACTCTTCGGTTGATGATGAAAGACAATCCGAATGCCTTATCATTTGAGGAGTTAGTTTCTGTTCTATTGCAGGAAGATCAGTCCAGGCAGAACAGGTCCATTATGCGTGTTGTAGATCAAGCTTTCCTGGCTAGTCAGAAGGGCAAAGGAAAATGGAGCTCTTCTACTAGTAAGTAGAAATCTGCAAATGCTGCACATTCGAAGAACCAGGATAAAGATGAGAAGAAATCAGAAAAGCAGAAATTGTTTTGAAATTAAAAGTAAAAAAAAACATAAATCAAATGAATAAAAGTCCTTAGGATAATTTTTATATAAGGTTGTGTGTGTTGGGGGGGGGGGGGAGGATAGAGCACACTAGGGCACGGGGAATGGGGCTTTGGGGGTGAGGGGGTGGGGGAGTGGGGGAAGTAGAGAGAGAGAGAGAGAGAGAGAGAGAGAGGAGAGGGAGGTAGAGAGAGCGGGAAGAGAGAGGTAGATAGGGGGAAGAGAGAGGTAGAGGGGGAAGAGAGAGAGTGAGAGAGAAGTAGAGAGAGGGAGAAAGGTAGAGAGAGGTACAGAGAGAGACAAGTAGACATAGAGGGACAAAGGTAGATAGATATTTTTTTCTTTTTCATTAAAAGCAAGGGACCTCCTTTTTGTTTTTTTGGAGATATTCCTAAAAGTAGATTAAAAAATCAAATAAGATGTCCACAAAAATCCAAAAAGAAAGCCAAAAAATAGGAAAACATTCTATAGTCACGACCTCAAGACATCTTTCGACCATTAAAAAAAAATGAGAACTTCCCTTTTTCATCTTATTCAACAAAAAAAATGCAATTTAAAAAGCTAAATAATTCCCAAAAATTCCTTTAAAAATTCTTTAAAAAGTCCTAAAAAACTCCTAAAAAGTTCCAATAGGATTTTCATGAATTGGGATATGGAATGACATCTAAACTACATAAATGACAAGCATAACGAATGATGAAAATAAAAAAGCTAAGTAGAAAAGGGTACGAGAAGAGTTATGTATAACATGGACAGATATTGCAAGTGCGAAATAATTCAAAAGAGTTTCAAGTTTGTTGATGATGATAGGCCTTCAGCCTGGAGATGTTGACTAGTGGTAGCACCTCACCAGCCAAAGTCGCTAATTGCACCGCATCCCATTGTAGCATTTGTTTAATTTTGTATGGTCCTTCCTATTGAGGAAGCCCACTTGCCTTGCAATTGTCTGTAATTGTGGTCTATGTAAGAGAAAAAGCATATCAATTTGTAATTTGTCTATCCATAAATTTCTATCATGAGCTTTATTCCTTTAACTTTGTGTCTCCTCCAACTGCTTTGTTGCATCTAGGAAAATTTCCTCCAATTTGTTGAGTGTAGATAGTATAGTAGAGTCCATGATGTGGAGACAACCAAGGAATGTTGTCTCTGTTTTGTGGGTTTCAGACCACATCTTTGATAGACATAACATGTCTGAGCCCTTTCTTGTTGCCCCAGGTACCACAGGCGCATGAACGCAGAGAATAACAGACGTACGAACGCAGAGAAAAAAATACTCAAAGACAGAAAGAGATAAGAGACGACACCAAATTGGGTACAATCTCCCCCCACATGCTCTGATGGACACTCTACCAGAGCATGCGTATTTATAGTAAATTCCTATTACATCCTGAATAGAAGATACATGAGGGCCGCGCTCCGAAAAGCGTGTTTTTGCTTTATTTACAAGTTCGTAATTTTCTATTTTTACAAAAGCGTCGCTTTCTAAAGCGATCCATTATTTTTTACAAAAATAACTAAAAATAACCATCTTCTAAAAATATTATTCTAAATATCTCCAAGTCCATGCGCGTTCACACCCTCATGGATCTTCACCTGCTAAATCAAAACACAAAACACATTAAAATCCTCAAGGCATTACACCTTCATTCCAAATATCCCATAAAGTATAACATGCCGCCCAGTTGACGAGCAACTGACCTCAGTTGATAAAAAATAAAATAGACATGGATGGCCAATCACATGTCGCATCACTGAACAATCATAGGCATGTGCCATGTAAATAAAAAAAAAACATGCATGGAACTGGAAAACTGGAATTTAATGTGATTGTGAATGATAAGTAGAAATCAAATGATGATAATGTGGAATTAGTGATGTTTTGTGAATCCATTGTGATTCTTCGAATGAATAATTTTTATATTTAATCAAATATCTATGGTATTGATTACCTGTGCGTGTAGTAGTAACATCATGATCAAGTATTTTTTCTGGAATTAAAACTTCAGCATCCTCTTCTAACAATGGAGGATCATCCAAAATAGGAATGAGTGGTAAAATTCCTTTAAATGGTTTCAATAAACTGATATGAAAAGAATTATGAATATTCCAATGAGAAGGTATATCTAATCTAAAAGCATTCTCATTAATTTTTTGAATAATACAGAAAGGTCCATAATAACGTGGTGCAAGTTTTACCTTAGGATGTTGTAGAATATTTTTCAAACGTCGTTTAATTATGCGTAACCAAACATAATCATTTTCATTAAATTGTTTAGCTGCTCGTTTCTTATTAATATTACGGGTATAACGTTCCTGACTCTTTTTAATATGCTCATGAACCTCATGAAGTATAGAAATATGATCTTGTGCAAAAGAATCAGCCATAGGTATGTCAGTTTGAATGATAGACATTGGAGTAGGAAGCTTTTTACCATATACAATTTCATTTGGTGCACGTCCAGTAGTGGTATGTGTTGTGTTATTATATGCAAATTGGAGTAAAGAAAGTTTCTCATCCCAATTAGTTGGATTATCTAAAGAATAACAACGTAATAGATCCAAAATAGTACTATTCGTAGCTTCACTTTGCCCATTACTTTCAGGATGAAATGCAGAACTAAAATCTATTTTAGAGCCTAAATTTTTAAATAATGCAACCCAAAAGTGATTACAAAAATGAACATCACGATCGGATAAAATTACTTTTGGAAAACCATGATGTGGAAAAATACATTTAATAAATAATTTGGCAGCTTGAGGTGTAGAAAGAGTTTTCGTACAAGGAATGAAATATGCTTGTTTACTAAACCTATCAACAATTGTCCAAATCATATCATGATGTGATGAAGTTGTAGGAAGACCAGTAATAAAATCCATAGAAATTTGTTCCCATGGCCCATTAGGTATGGGAAGTGGCATTAATAATCCAAATGCTTTACCATGATGTCTTTTGACACGTTGACAAACAATGCATTGGGAAACATATTGTGTAATATCCTTTTCCATATTTGGCCAAAAGAAGAATTCTTTACATGTAGAAACAGTACTTTGTATGCCCCTATGACCCATATATGGTGGTTCATGCATCTCTTTCATAACAAATTCTTTAAAATCTTGTGTAATACATAGCTTATGATCAAAATACAAGAATCCATTATGAAATGTGTAATGGTATTCACTAAATGTAGTAGAATTATTGAAAGCATTCCATGTTTGTGAGAAATATAAATCAGATGCATATGTAGGAATCATGTCATGAAATGAATGAATATGAACCATAGAAATGTTATAATAAAAACAATATTTGTTTGTGGGGATGGAAAACGACTCAGGGCATCAGCTACAACATTAGCTTTGCCAGGTTGATATTGAATCATAGGCTGAAAATTTTGTATGTATGAAGCCCATTTGATATGTCGATCTGAAATCAATGGTTGATTGAGTAAATGTTTAATAGCTTGTTGGTCGGTTTTGATTATGACTTCTGTACCCATGAGATAATGTTTCCAAATTTTTAAAGCATGTACAACTGCCAAAAGTTCTTTATCATATGTACTGTAGTTCTTTTCAGAAGGTTTAAGCTTCCTACTTTCAAATGCAATGGGATGATCATTTTGCATCAATACAGCACCTATACCTGAGCCACTAGCATCTGTAACTACATGGAAAGGTTGTGTAAAATCAGGTAATTGCAAAATAGGTGCATGAGAAAGTGATTGTTTAAGTTTTTCAAAAGATTGTTGTTGTGACAATCCCCATGCAAATTTTAACTTTTTCTTTAATAATAAAGTGAGTGGGAGGGCTAAATAAGAAAAACCTTTTACAAACTTTCTATAAAAACTAGCTAATCCAAGAAAAGAGCGAACATCATTCACCGATTGTGGTATAGGCCATTCTTTAATTACTTTAATCTTCTTTGGATCTACATGAACTCCTTGACTTGAAACAATATGGCCTAAGTACTCTAATTCTCTTTGGAAAAAGTAACTCTTTTCAGGATTTGCATAAAGTTGGTTGGTGCGTAACAAATTAAAAACTATTGCTAAATGCTTTTCATGGTCATCATCATTCTTACTATAGACAAGTATGTCATCGAAGAAAACAAGAACAAAAGCTTGGTATTCAAGAAAAATATTATTCATCATGCGTGCAAATGTAGCAGGTGCATTGGTAAGTCCAAAAGGCATTACCATGAATTCAAAGTGACCGGTTTGAGTTCGAAAGGCAGTCTTAAAAATATCATTTGGTGACATTCTTATTTGATGATACCCAGATTTAAGATCAATTTTACTAAAGACACGTGCTCCACGAAGTTTATCTAATAAATCATCTATCCTAGGAATAGGATATCTATTTTTTATTGTGATCTTATTGAGTGCTCTATAATCAATGCACATCCTATAAGTCTTGTTCTTTTTCTCTACTAAAAGAACAGGTGCTCCAAAGGGAGAAGAACTAGGCCTGATAAGTCCTTTGTGAAGTAAATCCTTAACTTGATTGGTTATTTCTTGTTGATGCAAAGGTCCATGCCTATAAGGTGCTTTATGGGGAGGAGAACTACCAGGAATTAAGTCTATACTATGATCAAGGGATCCTCTGGAAGGTGGTAGTTTAGAAGGAAAATCAGCCATAAAACAATCCTTATAAGAATCCATAAATGATTTACGGGTATTAGGAAGTGGATGTAGATAATCGACTATGTTATTGACAAAAACAATACATGAATTGTAGCCTTTTCGGAATGCACGTTTTACTTGTGTATGACTAATTAATGGGAATGGTTGGAAATCATGTATTGCAGACAAACAGATATCTTGATGGTTAAACTTAAAACGCATGGTGTGTGTATGATAATCAATGCATGGATTATAATGGTGACGAAAAGGCATACCAAGTATAACATCATAGGACTGCAAAGGAGCAATTAAGAATGTGCGTTTATCCATGTATGAGCCTATACAAATTTGAACATTATGCACTTCACTTGTAACATTATATTTGTTTCCTTGGAATGCAGCCTTAACTTTGTACATAGAAGGAAGTGGGGTTAATTGGAGATCTTTGACTAATATGTGAGAAATAAAGTCATGTGAACTACCATCATCATGTAAAATATTAACAACTTTACCATTAATAGTACCTTGCATGCAAAGTAAAGAATGAATAGAAATTGTGTTACCCAAGGTACTTAGATCGTGCTCCAATGCGTCTTCAGTCCAATCAGGTTGAATGTCTTCAAATTGAATATCTTCAGGAACCACCTCCATGTTATGTACTTTAGCTCCGCCAGGTTGCATGTGGTTAGTTGGGAACCTACATCTAGCTTTGGTATGACCAATCTTACCACAATTCCAACAAATGATACGGGACCTCTTTTGTTGGGCATCCATCATCGTAGTTTGAAAGGTTGGAGGTTTGGTAGGGTGTAAGGGGTTTGTCGTGGGGATTGGGGAAAAAGTGGATTGAGGAGGTCGTTGAAAAATAGGTGGTCGTTGAAAATTAGGTGGACGTTGAAAAGGAGGAGAAGAAAAAGTAGAAAAGGAACGCTTGAGTGGAAAAGTGGGTTTGATTAGTTGTGGTCGTTGACGTGTTTGTTGTAAGCGAATGGACTTAGTGATAGATTGAAATTCTTTCTCAGCATCATGTGCAAAAGAAATAGCTTCATAGAGCGTCGTCGGACGTAAGGTGTTGAGCTTAGCTTGGATTCCCATCTCCAAACCATCTTCATATTTCCGCTGTAAAGTATCTTCAGGAATCATTTCAAGTGAACGTATAAGTAATAAACGTTGCCAAAAACGTTCAGTATAGGTAGAAACAGTATCTCCATCGTTCCATCCAAAAGTCGTCCAAGAGCGACGAGCATGTAAGTGAAACTGAGGAGGAAGGAAGGACTCCTTGAGCTTGTCTTGAAAGGCTTGCCATGTGGTGGGGCGATCTGTGCTATGGCGCAAAACATTCCACCATAACTGAGCCTTTCCCACTAAGTAGTTGGTTACAAATTTCACTTTTTCCTGTTCAGAATAAGATTCATCAGAGTAGAAATCATCAAACTGGGATAACCATGAGAGAACAAATTGGCCATCTTTTCGTCCGTCAAATCGTGAAAATTGGAAATTTTTGGCACCAATCTTGGATTGTGTTCCTTGCTCTTGGGCGGTAATAATGGCCTTCACTACCCGGACTAGGTTATTGTCATCGCTTTGTAGTTGTTGGAGTGCAACATCATGTTCTTTTATTTCATTTTGGGCATGTTGAAGTTCATGTCGTAAAAGTTCGACTTATTGCTCAATTGATACCCCAGGGAGGGGTGAGGAACTAAAATCATCGATATTTTGAGTAGTGTCCATGGCAGTATGGAAAGATGCAAAACCTAGGTCTGGACCAGACAGTTGAGATGGATGCCGATTCGTGAACGGATTGGATGCCACAAATCACAATCAAACGCCGCAACTGGATCAGACGGTTGAGATGAACGCCGAATCGCGAACAGACCCGAATGCTGCAAATCGCAATCAAACGCTGCAACCACCTCCGCGAACGTCTTGGCTCTGATACCACTGTTGGCCTAGGTACCACAGACGCACGAACGCAGAGAATAACAGACGTACGAACGCAGAGAAAAAAATACTCAAAGACAGAAAGAGATAAGAGACGACACCAAATTGGGTACAATCTCCCCCCACATGCTCTGATGGACACTCTACCAGAGCATGCGTATTTATAGTAAATTCCTATTACGTCCTGAATAGAAGATACATGAGGGGCGCGCTCCGAAAAGCGTGTTTTTGCTTTATTTACAAGTTCGTAATTTTCTATTTTTACAAAAACGTTGCTTTCTAAAGCGATCCATTATTTTTTACAAAAATAACTAAAAATAACCATCTTCTAAAAATATTCTTCTAAATATCTCCAAGTCCATGCGCGTTCACACCCTCATGGATCTTCACCTGCTAAATCAAAACACAAAACACATTAAAATCCTCAAGGCATTACACCTTCATTCCAAATATCCCATAAAGTATAACATTTCCTCTACATCTCTGAATAATACTGGCCACCATAAACCAACATCCAGGATTCTCTAGCCCTTAATATGGCCAGAGAGGTGCTCACCACCTGCTCCTTTGCATGTTGTCTCAATGATGTGGCTTGCCTCCTCTTCTTCGATGCACTTCCTATGTATCTTATCCTTACCATATATGTATAGTTTGTCTTTGATATGTGTAAAAAGGCTTGCTCTTTATTAGCAACCTCTTCATTTTGTTAAAGGCTTATTCTAATTGTCAGAAGAGCGTTTAAACGAGTATTGGGTTCTTGGGAGTGGAAGGGGTCTGTAACACAGAGGCCCTATGCTTGTTTCCCAAATTTACTTCACAACTCCCATATACCAATATTCAAGATTTCTATTAGAAATTGGTATACCTTTCTCGATCTTTACGGTTCATCATTTTAACTCTGTCAGAGTCTACCGAATACACTAAATTGCTATACTGCTCTGCACATAAACTTACTGAAATACCAGAGGCAATAGCAGTAATTCAACCTTTACCGAATAGGTATAAACAATCAGACGACACCGCAGACACAACGAACTCGATAGTTTCAGACACATAGTACTGAAGACTCAGTGTGCAACTTAGGAAGACTCTTACTGTAACTTAACTTTACCGTATGAAGATAGATCCCAACACTGAAGACAACACAATACAGATCCGAATACCAGAACACTACTCCAGACTTCACCAAACACTAGCAGAATATTCCAAGAAGGAGTAACAACATGATACGCATAATCACAACAGTCGTAATAGAGACTTGCAAACGACTCACTCAGGCAACAGTTCGATGATCTACTGGAGGTCGAGGAAACTCATACAAGCAGGTATCATTAGACAACAGACACGGATACGCACGGTATACTCAGAGTACTCAGAAATTAGACACGCAACACTACAGTAACCCGAACAAGTGTCGATAATACAACACAGAAATGAAACACAGTACTCCAAGTTAGCCAACTCGACACACAGTAACGACCACGACAATCACCCAAACAGACAGCCTGGTGATTCCACGAATCGTCACACTGCATCTCTTTTACATTGCTATATATAAAGATTACAAATGTCTTTGTAACAACTTTTCACGCGTGTGAAACAAGATTCAGTTATACAGTTGCCAATCCGGCGGCCGACTAACACTCTGGCATGCACGGTGGACTCGAACCCACAGGTTTTTACAAAATTACTGCTCGTCTATAATGCCTTCTAAATACATGCTTCTAGCTAACCTAAAGGTTCGGGCAATTTTCTTTTTTAAAGTTTCTAACATCTGTTTGAGAGTGTTTGGTTCTACTAGTTGTGCATCTATTCTTACAGAACTTAATGAAATAGCTTCGGTCAGCAAAATTTTTGCTTGCGTCTGCAGAAAGGCTTCTTGTAAATAAAATTCATTCGAGAGCGCCGCATCTCTGGAAACTTTCATTTCTACCACTTGTTGCTCCATTTTGCTTATCCTTTCAATCTGATTTTCTAGCTGATTCTCCCTTCTTTCGATTTCTTGATTCTGGAAATTTATGGTTCTGGAGTATGCATCCTTTTCGCTTCGGAGATGTGTTATTAACTTCTGTGTTTGAGCTTCCTTGGTCAAATAGTGTTTGAGCATGTTGTTGATATCTGATAAATTTTCGTTTGTTCTTTGAAGTTCTTCTTCTGTTTTCCTAGCTTGCCTCTGCTATTCTTGGCTTTGTTGTACTACTTCGTGTAGTTGAACTCTGGTTTCTTCTAATAAATTGCCTAAGGCGACTCTAGCATCTTCTTTATCTTGTAGGTCTTGCTTCAGCTGAATTATTTCGGCATTTGTAACATCTATTAACTTATCTTTTTCTTTGAGCTCCGCCAGCGTTGCATCTCTCTGACTGATAATCACTTCCTGTTCGGCAATTCTGGCCTGTAATTCTCTAATCTGTTCATGTAGAATATGGTTTTTTGATTTGACTGCATCTATTTCTTCCTGTAGAGGTGTGATATCTGCTTCTAGGACATCCACCTTGTGTTGTAACTCATTTCGGATGTTATCAGCGACCTCTTTCATCTGGCTTGGTAATTGCTGTGATAGATGAATGAGCAATTGACCCATGTTGGCAAACTCAGAAATTACGGGAATGGACGGGAGCGGAAGGTGAGGACGAGGTTGAGATGAGGATGCGGTGAAGAGTTGTTGGGAGTTGGGTGGTGAGTAATTTGGGGTTGAGGATGAAGAAGCTGCAGGTTCGTCGGGGACAATGGGTGGAATAGGAAGGATGGGGTTGAGTGGCGGTTCCGGCGGAGGAATGGGAAGGGTAGGATTAGGTTCTGTTACCTGTTCTATGGTTTGTTGTGCAGTGTCAACGGTGTTAGCAGCTGTGGACTCGACTGCTTTCAGTAACTTTTCGAAAACTTCTTTAACGATTTGTTCCTCATCTCCTTGCTGTTCCTGCTCAGATTGCTGCTGAGATGCTTCTTGTGATAAGCTTGTGTCAGAGTCGGTGTGATCCTCCTGTTCGTGTTGCGCTTCTGACGAGGACTGTGTGGATGATTCGTGCTGCATAGATGTTGCGGTGTCATGGAAGGTTTCTTCGTCCTGTTTTTCTTCTTCTTTGTCATCTTCATTAGTTGCTTCGGCTGACCCTTGTGCTTCACTTTCAGATGAATTGATTCTAATTCTCTTCCGGCGGAAGAGTTGATTGAGTTCCTCTTCATCTTCTTCATCATCTTCCAATAATTGGGCTGACTCTTCATGGTGCAGGACCGGGCCTCGGGGTGGTACTTGTGCGGCAAGTATGGCCGGAAAAAGGAAAGATATTATGTGCGGCAGTCTGGACCTTGGCATTCCTCCCTTGTTTACCTGTTTGATGATGGAAACGCATTCCTTGTGAATGCGGTGGAAGAAGTAGGATGCAAAATTGATTGGTTCTTGAGCAGCTAAGTCAATAGAGGAGTAGAAAGGCCTAGAGATGCCATACGTTCGCTTCTGGAGGTTAAGAATGGCTACGAGGAATTGCAGTGCGGATCTCTCAGGTTCAGGTCGACATAGGATCGCGTATTCGTTTGATGAATACCTAGGAAACAATTCTATCATTGTTGCGATTGGCACACTCGGGCCATTTTCCCGACCTTGCCGAGGGAGTCTAAACGCTTCAGCAAAAGCTTGGAAGGTGATTACATATCGGGATGGTAGGGAGGTGATCGACCAACTTTGCTCGTTGGCAGGAGTTTTAGCGATAGCGGCTATTATTTGAGCAAAGAACGGGTGGGATTCCACTGAATGCCATGGTAGTTCAGCGAAATTGGATAACCCACAGATGCGTAGGAACTCTCCTACCTCGGTAGGAAAGCGGCATAGTTTGCCAGAGCTTCCATGGCGCACACAAAAACCGCAAGCACAAGGCACGAAGCACATGGTTTACAGACTCACACAAATCACGGAAACACAATAGCGATTTTTGGCGAAACGGAGAAGGTCAAGTAGATGCGCTGCAGTGGAGAGCAATCAAAATCACTAATCATCGTTCGTAGTTGAGATGATAACTTCTTAACTTTGGTGTGCATGTATGAGTAGCTGGAAAGGGCACGGCGGCTGTTGACATAATTAGGTATCAAAACACGGATATTTACATCCCTTTCCAGCGGCTGTTGACATAATTAGGTATCAAAACGCGGATATTTACATACTTATTATTTTAATAGCGCAAAAACAAAAGGAAATAAAAGAAAAGAAAAAGAAAGAAAAGAGAACGCCAAAAGACGCGACCAACCGTGAAACGTTTCAATGCGGGTTAGATGTTTGTTGATACGGATGTAGCTTCGAACCGTTGATGACTTTCGGAAGGGGATTTTTGGTCAAAGTAGTCAACCAAAATGTTGCGGGGCCCACTTGTTCAGAAATCCGATAGGGGCCAAACCATCATAACTTGAATTTGCCAGTAGAGCGATTCGACTTTGCATTGTAAAATAGTACAAGTTGTCCCATCATAAAAACTGGGGTTTTCAGATAGTGATCATGTGTTCGAGCTTGTCTTAGCTGTACTTCCTGCATAGTTAGAAAACTTTGCCATCGGTGCTCATCCAGTTCTCTGAGTGTATCTAGCCGAAATGATAAAGAATCTTCTGGTAATAATTTCTGAGTGAGAGCCCCATGTAAGCTTGGCACAATAATTTCCATGGGTGCTATGGCTTCCAATCCATAAGCTAGTTTGAAGGGTGTTAGACCTGTTGCTACCTTATAGGTAGTTCGGTATGCCCACAGGACTGCAGGTAACAGTTGGTCCCATCTTTCCGGTGCTTCCAAAATGAGTTTCCGAAGCATATTTAGAAGGGTCTTGTTTGTAATCTCTGCCAAACCATTTGTACGAGGATAATATGGTGAACTGAATTTATGCGTGATCTGAAAAGAATGTATGAGTACTTTCATTAGATTGTTAACAAAATGAGTGCCCTGATCTGTAACAAGCTCCAGAGGTAATCCAAAGCGCGGAAAGATATCTTTCATTAGGCAATTTGCCACCGAAACAGTTGTGGCAGATATTAAAGCCCATTCTTCTGCCCATCTGGTTGCATAGTCTGTACAGGTAAGAATATAACGATTATTGCTGAGTATTGCTGGCGGTGTAATAGGTCCGATAAAGTCTAGACCCCACTTCTGAAAAGGTTCTAATGGCAAGATAGGTTGGAGAGGGAAAAAATGACGTTGTAGGGGCTGTCCAGACCTCTGACAATTATCACATTGTTTGACAACTGCAATACATCCCTGTACATAGTAGGCCACCAAAGTCCGCTCTGAAGAATTTTTCGGTGTGTTAGATCTGCAGCAAAATGGCCACCGGAAGGAATTGAGTGAGCCAAAGTAATAACTGAATCAACTTCGTGTGGAGGGATACAACGAAGTAAAATTCCAGTGTGATCCATATAGTATAATTCCCCAGCAATTAACCAAAATTTGCGACTGTATACTGCAATCTTCCTACGCATTGCAGGAGATGTTGTAGAAGGAAGGCATCCATCAGTCAAAAAAGTTAACAACTGATCATAGTAATTAGTTGTCACAGGAGGATCTGCAATTTCATCATTAGTTGGTTCAGAAAAATAAATTGCTGGCGTTGTGTCATCTACACCGACCAGAGCTTCACCGAAATCTAAACGAGAAAGGAAATCTGCTAAGGCATGTGAATTGCCTGGCCGATGAATAACTTCATAATCAAATTCTTGTAAAAGCAGAACCCATCGCGCTAATCGACCACCTAGATGTATACCAAACCCAGACATTCCCTTTCGGTTACAGAGTAATTCTTTTCAGCAAGAGCAAGCCTTCGGCTGGCATAGTACACAGGCCGAAACCACTTATCGGTGTGTTGCATTAGAACGCTCCCAATTGCTATATCTGAAGCATCAACAAATATATGAAATGGACGATCCCAGTTAGGAGGCTGTAGGATTGGAACCTGTGTTAGTAATCCCTTTAGACGATCAAAAGCAATTTGACATTCCTGAGTCCATTCAAATTGTCGAGGAGTCTTGGTTATTAACTTGTTCAATGGTATTGCCAAATGAGCAAGCCACCGTAAGTGCCGACCATGCCATCTTACTTGGCCCATGAAGCGCATCACTTCCTTAGGTGTAGTGGGCACAGGTGCTTCTAACACAGTTGTAATTTTATCTGGATCCACCTGTATACCTTGTGCAGATACGATGTGGCCAAGTAGCCTTCCACAGGAAACCGCAAACACGGATTTGTTTGGGTTTAAACAGAGTCTGTATTCTCTGCACTTCTCAAAGCAACATCGTAAATGGAACAAGTGTGCTACCATTTTTTCCAAATAACAAAAAATCATCAAGATAAACTTGCATAAACGAGATAAGGTAAGGGGAGAATATTTCCTGCATACACCTCTGAAAAGTACTTGGGGCATTTCTTAATCCAAACCACATTACGGTACAAGCGAAAACACCCCAATGGGTAATAAAAGCGGTCTTTGGTATATCCTGTTCAGCCATTCTAACTTGATTATACCCACTGTATCCATCTAAAAATGAATACATTTCATGTCCTGCTACTCTATCAAGCTTTGTGTCAAGAAAAGGTAGCGAAAATGGATCAGGCACCGTAGCTGTGTTCAGTTTTCGGTAGTCCACACAGATTCGTAGTTGCTTATTCTTTTTAGGAACAATAACAATTGGTGAGATCCATTCAGCATGCTCTACTGGTACAATGAATCCGACTTTGAGTAGCCTATCAAGTTCTGCTTTTACCTGTGATGCGTAGTTTGGATTCATCCGGTAGCTGGGTTGCTTGATTGGTTTTGCTTCCGGCTTCAGCATGACCCTGTGTTGATAGATGCGCGGGTCCAAACCTTTCATATCTTTGTAATCCCATGCAAAGACATCAGAGAATTCTCGGAGTAGCTAGATTAAGTCTGCTTGAAATACTCCCGGTAGGCTTTCCTTTATCTTGACAGGACGCGGATGGTCCTCATCTCCTAAATTATAGGTGATCAATTGATCGTCTGGAACATAAAATTGTCGAGGTTTCTCTGTATTGTCAGCTGGCTTCAAAAGCCATTGTAGATCAGCGTCATCTATAGCAGTGGTATCTTCTTTCTTATCTTCTTTTGTTACAGGCATCGTCGTGCAAACTGCGGGATTCCAATTATCTACAACAGATTGTAGATCAACAGTTCCTAGGATCAAGTCAATGTTATTTTTCAGAAACTCTTCTTCATCATCATCTGACAACCCATCTAACATATGAACTGGTTCTGCAAAATACGGTCTAGCATGCAACTCGCAAGGCTGTATGGCATCTAGTTTTACAACATATTTACGATTACTATCTTTGAAAGTGAGTTCTTGTGCAGACCAATCTTGTATGACCTTGGCTTGCTTCAGCCAAGGACGACCAAAAAGAAGATTATAATCAAGGGTGGATTCTGGTAATTCTAGGACGACAAAGGTCATCTTAAATGTTATACCATGCAAAGTGATTGGCATGTTTTGGACAAGTCCTACTGGATGGACTCTTGACTGGTCAGCCATTCTAACAAAGAACTGAACTGGTTCGATTTCGGTCCATCCTAACTTTTTACATAGCGCAGCAGTAGCAATGTTGACACCAAATCCTCCATCAATTAGTACCTGTGTAATTTTATGATTTTTATATCATACCGTAATTAAAGGAACCGAATGATCGACCATAGAATCAGGTTCCGGTTGCACTGTGGCTGTTGCTGGAATACAGACAGACTCAGGACTAAACTGTTGCCGGAATTGTTGCTGAACTCCTAGTACTAGTGCAAGTAATTGGCCAAGGGGAAGAGTAATGGACGCTTTAGATAAAATTTCCCAGGCCTTATGTGATTGAATTGTGTTTTCCGCAGATTCTGAAGATGATGCACCGACTGAAGAGGATGTATCTGCTGAAGAGGATGTGCCTGCTGTTGAATTAGAATCTGGTTTTTGTGTTCCTTCCTTGGTTAACGGAGCCTGGGTCACCGGAATAGGATCTGGAAACACTGGAGGTTCGGCGGTGGTCCATTGACTGGCCTTATCATACATCCTTTGTTGTTCACGTATGCCTGGTTCAAATACTTTTGCCGCTGGTTGTAGTTGCTTACCAGATCGGGTCTGAATTACTGTAGCTTGCGTTTCTACGGGTGTGATTTGTACCAGATTAGTCATTGGGTTTTGGCGTTCTTTCTTGCTCTGATCATACTTAGCTGCATCCTTGCAAAATCTTCTAATGTGACCAAATTCATCACAAAAATGGCAGCGCGGTGGTGGCAAATTGGGATTTTCCTATGCTGGTCCGGCCTGCCAGCGATTTGCATTGTAGTTATTATTTCTCTATCCTCTGTAATTTCAATAGCCTTGTTCTTGGTTGTTTCTCATTTGCGGAGGTACATAATGATTGGTTGGCTGTCCTGGTTCTTGTATAATAGCATTGACAGTTGCGGTTCCCTGCACTTTGGTGTTGTATGCACATTTTTCGGTAGTATGTCCGGTCGTGTTGCAGATAGCGCAAAACAACTGATTAAGTGCACAAGTGGCATTAGTGTGCCCTGAATTCTTGCATGTGGTGCAGAACATTTGTCTGGTCGGGTCTTCTGCAACATTTTTATTTGCTTTTAACCATTCCAAGTCTTCTGTAAATCCTCCAACCGTGTTTTCCAGCTGCAAAGCCATTGCAATCACTACATCTAGCGTCATAGCTCCTACACAGCGTATGATCATAATCTATTTAAGTTGCGGAGTCAATCCATTGATAAACCATTGAGTGATAACGTCATCCGGTAGGTTGGCATGTGCTGGTGGTAACTGCCTCAAATGAGTCCTGAATAGAGTGGCGTATTCCTGCACTGTTTGATTTATCTTCTGTCTATTGTTTTGCAGGTAGTCGAAAATTTCGGCTGGATTCTTCTTTAGCCTGAATCTCTGCAAAAATGCATCCCTTACTGCTTCATAGGTGCCAAAGTGGTTAATATCATATTCTGTAAGCCATCTAGCTGCTTCATTAACCAATGTCGACTGGAAGACAATAGCCTTATACGCCGGATAAGGTGGATGATTGAGCACTGCGTGACTTATCTCAAATGTGCGTACATGAGCATCTGGGTCATCTCCTGGAAATCCACCAAATTTAGTGTACGTTACTCCGGTTTGAGTCGGCCGGGGTGGGAATAACGGTTGTTGTTGCTGATGCTGCTGCTGCTGTTGTTGTTGTTGTTGTTGTTGTTGCCCGTTCATCGTGCTGATGGTTGTATTGTGACTATCTCCTGTATCCCGGGGCTGAATATCTGGATCGTCAGAATCTGTATCGTCAGCCTGTGCACTTCTGATTCGATAATCTTGTTTAGTATGTTTCGAATCTCAGTTTCGAACAAGCTACCTTCCTTCTTGATGTCAAATGTAGGGAAGCTTACTCCTGGTAACGGCGACTGGATTGAAGATTCACCAAGAAATGGTAAATCATCACCGGAAAATTGTGAACTTTCAACAACTGGTACCGGAATAACACCGGAAGGTGTCGAATTTTCACCAAAACAAGGTGCTTTTTCTCCTTCACAGATTTCTTTGACTAAGGTGTTTCTAGTCGTATACAAATTCGAATCTTGACCCAATGGTGCTAAATAAACTTCATGCTACGTCCCGGTAGATTCTGAAGTTACTATATCTTCGATAGACTGTGCCGAAATCGCACCGGAATCTGCCAGAAATGTAGTACGTTCCACCGGAATATGGCCGGAATCACTACTAACGTTCTTCACTTTCTTGACAACTGGGTTAGATCTATCTGTACTTCTACCTCCTGGAGGCGTCCTTAGCAAATTAGGTACCCAAGGTTGTCGGTTCTTCGGATACGTTTCACAGGATCTAGTAACCGGCATGTATCATCTTTTGTACTAATCGCGTACTATTACTGTCGATTTACAATCTACAGTCGCGTTACCACAATCGATTTTGCAACAATCTGATATGTTGCCACCTTCCCACAGACGGCGCCAGTGTTAAACGCTTGTTCTAACTGTCAGAAGAGCGTTTAAACGAGTATTGGGTTCTTGGGAGTGGAAGGGGTCTGTAAAGATAGAGGCCCTATGCTTTTTTCCCAAATTTACTTCACAACTCCAATATACCAATATTCAATATTTCTATAAAAAATTGGTAACCTTTCTCGATCTTTACGGTTCATCATGTGAGAATTGGATGAGCATTCGACCCATGGACTCTAATTCCGTAAACATGGGAATAAGAGGAAGAAGAGGAGGAGGGCAACTTTGAACCATTGATCACTTTAGGAAGATGAACTCCGGTCAAGGTAGTCAACAGAAAAGTAGTTGGTCCCACTTGTTCACTAATTCGATAAGGACCGAACCACCGTAATTTAAATTTCCCAGCCGCACAATTTGATTTAGCATTGTAAAACAGCACAAGTTGGCCCACCGTAAACACAGGAGTCTTGAGGAAACGATCATGAGTTCGGGCTTGCCACAACTGAACTTCTTGAAGAGTTAGAAAGCTTTCCCAACGATGTTCATCCAAGTTTCTGAGTGCTTCCATCCGAAATGGAAAAGAGTCTTCGGGTAACAGCTTCTGAGTTATGGCCACGCGTAAGCTTGGCACGACAATCTCCATAGGTGCGATTGCTTCCAACCCATAAGCAAGCTTGAAAAGAGTCAGACCAGTTGCAACTTTGTATGTAGTTCGGTATGCCCATAAGACTGCCGGTAGTAATTGATCCCATCTTTCTGGTGATTCCACAATCAATTTGTGAAGCATACTTAAGAGCGTCTTGTTGGTACTTTCAGCTAAGACATTAGCACGAGGATAGTACTGTGAACTGAATTTATGCAAGATTCAAAAATTATTTGTTAATACTTGCATTAAATTGTTAGCAAAGTGTGTTCCTTGATCTGTCACAAGTTCCAGAGGTAATCCATAATGCGGAAAAACATACTTCATCAGGTATTTTGTCACCAAAACAGCTGTAGCGGACCAGATATACAAGTGCAACATGATCCATGTGAAAGGTGAATTCGGCCTAGCAAATAATGCCTGAATTTCTTTACAGAATATACCAATCCAAGGCATTCTCGTTCAGTGACAGAATAATTCCTTTTCGCCGGAGCGAGTCGGCGACTTGCATAGTAAACAGGCGGAAATCATTTGTCTGTTTGCTGCATTAAAACACTGCCAATTGCTATATCCGATGCATCTACAAAAACATGGAATGGGCCTTCCCAATCAGGAGGTTGCAAAATGGGAGCCTGCGTCAATGATCCTTTTAGACGATCGAATGCAGTTTGGCATTCCAGAGTCCATTTGAACTGTCGTGGAGTACTAGTCATTAGTCGATTTAGTGGTGTTGCTAAATGGGCTAGCCACCGTAGATGCCTGCCATGCCACCGGATTGGACCCAAGAAGCGCATAACCTCTTTCGGCGTTGTAGGAACAGGTGCTTCCAACACAGCTGCAACTTTGTCTGGATCAACTTGGATACCTTGTGCTGATATGATATGTCCAAGGAGTTTACCACAAGACACCGCAAAAACAGATTTTGACGGGTTCAGGCAGAGTCGGTATTCACGCCATTTCTCAAAACAACACCGTAAATGATACAGGTGCGCTGCAATCTTGCCAAATAAGGAGAAATCATCTAAATAGACTTGCATAAAAGTGGTTAGGTAGGGTGAGAAAACTTCCTGCATACAGCATTGAAATGTGCTGAGAGCATTCCGTAACCCAAACCACATGACCGTACAAGCAAAAACACCCCAGTTTGTAATGAAAGCTGTTTTCGGTATGTCTTGTTCAGCCATTCTGACCTGGTTATAACCACTGTAGCCGTCCAAAAAGGAGTACATCTCATGCCCGGCCACTCTGTCAAGCATTGTAACAAGAAAGGGAAGGGGAAACGGATCAGGTACCGTGGCCGCATTCAGTTTCCGGTAATCCACACAGATTCGGAGCTGCTTGTTTTTCTTAGGAACAATAACAATCGAAGGTATCCATTCAACATGTTCTATTGGTACGATGAATCCCACCTTCAATAACCTATCGAGCTCTCCTTTGACTTGTGCTGCATAGTTGGGATTCATGCGGTAACTGGATTGTTTAATTGGCTTCGCTTGCGGCTTAAGCATGACTCGATGTTGATAGATTCGCGGATCAAGACCCTTCATATCCCGATAGTCCCACGCAAAAACATCAGAAAACTCACGCAAGAGTTGGATCAAATCTTCTTGAAATGCCTCGGACAATCCTGCCTTAATCTTAACAGGATGCGGGTTGCTTTCATCACCCAAATTATAGGTTACTAATTGGTCTTCCGGGACATAGAATTGACGAGGTTTCCCCGGATCGTCAGCTGACTGTAAAAGTTGATGTAGAGTAGCTCCATCCATAGCATCATTATCATCTACCTCTGTATCTCCGGTCACGGGAACAACCGTACAGACTGCCGGACTCCAGTTATCGGCTACAGCTTGAAGATCTATAGTACCTAAGGAAATCAGATCTTTATTGTTCTGCAGAAACGCTTCTTCTTCATCATTAGATAAGCCATCCAACATGTGGACTGGCTCTGCTACATAGGGTCTAGCATGAAGCTCACAGGGTTGAATGGCATCTAGTTTGACAACATATTTATGGTGATTGTCTTTAAAAGTCAGTTCCTGTGCTGACCAATCTTGTATAACTTTAGCCTATTTCAACCACGGTCGATCGAAAACGAGATTGTAATCAAGGCTGGATTTTGGTAGTTCTAAGACTACAAAAGTCATTTTGAACGTTGTCCCCTGCAAAGTAATCGGGATATTCCGGACTAATCCCACCGGATGGACGTGGGATTGATCTGCCATTCTGACAAAGAATTGAACGGGCTCGATTTGGGTCCACCCTAACTTCTTGCAGAGAGCTGCAGTTGCTATGTTCACACCGGAACCGCCATCGATTAACACTTGCGTAATCTTGTGATTTTTATGCCAGACAGTGATTAAGGGAACAAAATGATCCATCGTAGAGTCAGTTTCCGGTTGTATTGTTGTGGTCGCCAGAGTACTGGGAGATTCCGGACTAACTTGTTGTTGAAACTGCTGCCTAATTCTGGGCACCAAGGCAAGTAATTGCCCCAAAGGGAGTGTAATTGAAGGTTTCGAGAGAATATCACATACCTGGTCTGTTGGAATTGCATTCTTCACCGGTTCCGATGATGATTCTCCTGTTACTGGAGTAGAGTCTTGTTCATGCGCTCTCACATTTGGCAGGGGAACCTATGCCACCGGGGTTGGATCAGGGAACATGATAGGCTCTGTGGCGGTCCATTGGTTGGCTTTGGTATACATTCGATGCTGTTCACGGATGCCAGGTTCAAACACCTCAGCTGTGGGTTGCAACTGCTTACCAGATCTTGTCTAGACCACTGCTGCTTGTGATTCCACTGGGGAGATATAGACCATGTTGGTCATCGGGTTCTGACGCTCTTTCTTTCTTTTATCATATTCGGTTGCATCCTTGCAAAACCTCCAGATGTGGCCAAGTTCACCGTAAAAGTCACATCGAGGTGGTGGCAGAGAAGTATTTTCCGGTGATGTACCTGCCTGCTAGCGATTTGTATTAAAGTTGGTATTTCGTTGTCCTCGGTAATTCCTGTATCCTTGTGGTTGATTGTTTTGCATCTGTGGTGGCACGTAGTGGGTTGCTGGCTGTCCTGGTTCCTGTATAATGGCATTTACAGCTGCTTGTCCCTGCACTTTAGCATTATATGCATAATTTTCGGTTGAGTGTCCGGTGATATTACAGATGGCGCAATACATCTGATTAAGCGCACAGGTGGCACTGGTGTGCCCGAGATTTTTGCACTTAGTACAATACATCTACTTAGTTGGATCATCGGTAACGTTTTTACTAGCCTTCAGCCACTCTAAGTCTTCGGTGAATCCTCCAACCTTATGCTCTAGTTGCAGGGCCATTGCTATAACAACATCCAGTGTCATAGCTCCCACACAGCGGATAATCATGATTTGCCTTAGCTATGGGGTCAAACCATTAATGAACCACTGGGTTATAACATCATTCAGTAAATTAGCATGTGCCAAAGGATATTGTCTTAAATGAGTTCTAAATAATGTGGCATATTCCTGAACAGTCTAGTGCAGCTTCTGTCAATTGTTCTTACCGCCTCATAGGTAACGAAATGATTGAAATCATACTCTGTTAACCATCTCGCTGCTTCATTGACTAATGTAGACTGGAATATGATGGCCTTGTATGCCGGATCGAGTGGATGGTTCAGTACGGCATAACTTATCTCAAAAGTTCGCACGTGTGCATCAGGGTCGTCACCTGGAAATCCACTAAACTTTGTGTATGTTACCCCTGTTGGAACTAGTCGCAAGGGAAGTGGCTGTTGCTGTTGCTGCTATTGCTGTTGTTGTCCACTCATGGTGCTAGTAGTGGTACCGTTGCTGTCTCCTGAGTTCTGCGGAGGCGTTTTCGGTCCTTCGGAATCTGTATGGTCAGATTGCTCACCTTCCGGCTTGAAAATAGCGTTCAATCTCTTACGGATCTCCAAATCGAAGAGCCTATCCTCAGCTTGGATACCCCAGGTAGGCAAATTTGCCCCGAACCATGGTGTCCGAACTGAAGATTCACCAAGAAGTATCACACTGTCACTGGAAAATTGTAAATTCCCTGCAACTGGGACCGAACTATCACCAAAATTTGTCGAACTTTCCCCAAAACAGGGTATTCTTTCACCGGTAATGATCTCTCTGGGTAACACCACTTTATCCTCAGAAAAATTCGAATCCTGACTAGACGGTGTCAGGTTAACTGCGCACTGTGTCCCTGTACACTCTGAAGTTACTGTACCTTCTGCAAACTGCACCGAAATTACACCGGAATCTATCGGAATTTCCTCCTGTGTTACCAGAATTCTACCGGAATCACTACTAACAGACTGTTCCTTCGACAACTGGACTTAACCGGTCTATGCTTCTGCCGACTGGGGGTGTCCCTAACAAATTTGGTACTGTCCAGGGATGCTGGTCTCTCCTATACTTCGGATACGACTCGCCGGACCGAGTAACTGGCATATATCACGTCTGCACCACTTACATACTACTCCACCTTACTATTGATTCACAATCTATGGCCACCTTCCCACAGACAGTGCCAGTGTTAAAATGCACTTTTACATTACATGCATTTTAAGTTGTTTCGGGTTCTTGGGAGTGGTAGGGGTTTGATAAATCAGAGGCCTTGTAACTTGATTTTCCCAATTAACTTATCTAAACCGCAGTACGTTAACATTCAAAACTCTGTTTAATCCGAATTACTGTCAAGACTCTGGTTAGTCTTCTCACAGATTACTGTTCATACTCAGGTTAATACTCTCTCAATACGTAGCGCTGGAGTTATTCATTATCGTAACACAGACTTGTATTCCTTAACGTAATGGACTAAGTTAATCACAAGTTAATGTAATTAAACAAAGATAAAACCAGTAATACTCAGACTTCTCGAGCACTGCACTACAACAACTTCCCAGACCGCAATCGCCCAAATAGACAGTCTAGCGATATTGCTCGTCCTTACCGGAGCGTCACCGCAATGCCTTTTTATTAGTTGATAAGTCGATACATCTCTTCACACGACCTTTCGGTTTGTGCGGAATATGAAACCTTTCAGTTCATGCGGAATAGGAAAATACAAGAATTATGGAAATACAAAATGCCAATCTGGCGGCTTATAGTAGGTGTATGTGTATGTGTATGTGTATGTGTATGTGTATGTGTATGTGTATGTGTATGTGTATGTGTATGTGTATGTGTATGTGTATGTGTATGTATATATGTGTATGTGACTGTATGTGTGTGTGTATATGTATGTGTGTGTATGTGTATATGTGTGTATGCACATGTGTATGTATGTATGCATATGCATGTGTGCACATGCATTTTGTATGCATGTGAGTGTATATGTGTGTGTATATGTATGTGTGTGTGTGTCTATGTGTGCATGTATATGTGTGTGTATGTGTATGTGTGTATATGTGTGCCTTTGTGTGTGTATGTATAAGTGTTTGTATGTATATGTGTATGTCTGTGTGTATGTGTATTGTTGGTGCAAATACCAAGCCTACACATTTGGCTAAACTTTATTGAAGCTCCATGGAAACTATTGCTAGGAAGCTTTTATCTTTTACCATTTGTAAAAGTCAATTTGACTTGGAAGAATACTTGTAACCACCACTAAACTCGTGGAATTTGTTAGTTGGAATAGTCACGACTCTACTTGAGAGAATATCTCCTATATTATAGGATCACTTTTAGTGAGAGCCAATGGAGAATTCAAATTCAAATTCAAACAACCCATCTATAAAAGATGGTTTGAAAAGCTCGCAGCATAGAGATCACCTTTTTCGACTTCTTGCTGACTACTTTGTAGGAGACTGAGGCTCACATCATAGCCTACACTACTCATTATCATTAGGCATTGATTATCATGCCTATGATCTTGTACAACATTGTCTTCTAATACAAATAGATTAATACTTTTCATTTATGGTCTCTTTGTCATAGTTACTCAAAATAGTCATTTTGTATTGCTCATATCTCAGTCATTCCTTCACCATTTTCAATGTTCTATAGCTTTTCGGAATTAGCTCCAAGTCCTCTACATGCTCACAAATTTTAAAGATAATCAATTCAGCCAATTTGGAGAAAACCGTGTTGAAGTACCCACTGGTCAAACTCTGCAGAGGTCCTAAAAAATCGAGGGTAATGATTTGATTGCTAAATTGATTGCTCTGTGTAGAGTGCATCATTTTAAGTGATTCCACTTGGAATCATTAGCTCATTAAGCTAATTCAATATCTCCAAAAGGAAGTTTTCTAATTCCTACTATATTGGAAACACTGAGCATAACAAGCAGCAAGTGTGTGAACAAAAATAGAAGGTTTTCATTGATCTTCAACTTGGAAGTAGTGTGTTTAGGTTCAATCATTTCTCACATCATTTCCAAAGTACATAGGCACTTCTATAGTGTCATTGGAAAGCTAAGAGGGCCTACAATGCAACTGTGAAGCAAGAAGGAGCTATTACAAAGCAAGAATTGGTAGTACCTACTCATTTCTTGAAGTGTCCATCCATCTTTCCCAATAGTGGTATCAGAGCAAAGCTAAGGTAAAATGGGAGATGATTTTTGTTCTTTCATTGATAAATTGGATAGGAACAACTATCAAGCATGGTCCTTGAGGATGAAGACATACTTGCAAGGAAGGAGCCTCTATGGATACATCTTAGGCGATGAGGAGATGCCCATATTCAGAAGCAAAGGACAACCTACAAGAGAGGAGCATGAAAGATTCAATACATGGTGTGTCAAGGATGCATTAGCAAGGTCTTACTTAACTCAATTTTTTATTTTCTTCTTCCGCCCATTAGGAACTGTAAGACATCCCAAGAGACTTGGGAAATATTGTCTTCATATTTTTCTTCCAACATAAAGGCTAGGAAGAACCAATTGTGGATTGAGTTTACCACTCAAAGAAAGCAACCCAAGCAAGGCATCTTAGAGTATGTGACCAAAGTCAAAGATGTAGCAGATCAATTCGCAAGCATAGGAGAAGAGATTGAAGAGGAGCAGATTGTAAGACAAGTAATCAATGGTATTAAAGCTGATGACAAATGGGAGAGCTTCACAAGTGCCATGGACTTGTACATGGACATGCAGATTCTAGATCTTACCACACTCATGGGGCAACCCTTTACCCATGAAGCCAAGCTCAACAAGAATGGAGATTTATCAAGAGGTAATAGCTCTTCTGCCCTATACACTGATAAAAGTAAGTCTAAAGAGAAAGGGAAGAACAAGAAGATTGAGGATGAAGGAGCTACCTCCCAAGCCAATTATGCAGGGAGAGGTAGAACCTCAAGAGGAAGGGGTAGAGGAGGTAAGAAAGGTAGGGGGAGACCTTATAACTCCTCACCATGTAACATTTGTGGATTGTCAAATCATACTACGGATGAGTGTTATAGGAACTTCAAGAATCACATAGGTAGAGGATATCAAAGAGGTGGATATACACAATCAAAAGGAAGATTCAATCACCATCAAGGATACAATACCAACTACAATAGCAACTACCAAGGAGGCTACAAATCAAGGAAAGATTACAACAACTATATAGAGGAGCAAGAGGAGTCTCTTCTGATTATGAATATGACTTCAAAACCAGGTATAAATGATGACCATCTCTTCTACATTGACTCAGGATGCTCAAACCATGTTGCAGGCAATGTAGCTCTTCTCTCTGACCTTGAGGAACCAAAGGGTAAGCATCAGGTACAAACAAGTGATGACACCAAGCACTCAGTGATCAAGGTAGGGAATGTTAAAATCTCTTATGGAAATAGAAATCTATTGAGCAAGGTTCTATATGCACCTACAATTACTAAGAATTTGATGAGTGTTGGACAAATTGTGGAAAAGGGCTTGCAGGTCAGATTCAACCAATATGGAGCATTTGTGGAGGATCCCCAACATGGATTCAAGAGAATTGCCAAAGAAGAAAAGACAGGTAGATTATTCACTTTTGAACTTGAAGATACAAGGAATATTGCACTTTATAGCACTTTATAGGTACAAAGACCAAACACTATCAGAGCTTGAAATTTGGCATAAGAGATTAGGGCATGTTGGTGAAAGAACCTTAAAGCAAATATGTAGAGATCAATGTGTGCTTGGGATACCTAATGTATCCAAGCAACACATGATCTAAAAATGTGGTGCTTGTCAGTTTAGAAAATCTCACAGGTTACCCTTCTCAAGGAAAGGCTACATGCATGAGGACTACCTAGAGCTTGTCCATATAGATGTATGGGGACCAAGTAAGGATCCCTCAATTTATGGATCAAGGTATTATGTATCTTTCGTTGATGACTTCAGTAGGTGGACTATCTTATATTTTATGAAGCACAAAGAGAAGTATTCAAGCCTCACTAAGGAGGAGCCTAATTAGATTGAAGACATTAACTCAGATGATGAGGACATTATCAACTTAGAAGATTTCAAGGCATGGAAATCCAAAGGCAAAGTCAAGATGAAGAAGTTAGAAGATATACCTAAATCATCCAACCAAGCAATCAGAAGATCACAAAGGGAGAGCAAGAAGCCAATTAGATATGGGTATGACACTTCCTTAGTTACTAAGCATTTTGTTTATCTTGCAAAAGACTTGTCATTTGAAGAGCCATCATCATATGAAGAGGCAAAAACCAAGGCAAAATGGAAGGAAGCTATGGATGAGGAAATTGAAGCACTCAAGGAGAATGATACTTGGGAGCTAGTACTAAAGAAGGAGTCTATGAAGGTAATTGGTTCTAGATGGATCTATAAGATCAAGAGGAATTTTGATGGATCAATAAGTAGGTACAAAGCTAGACTTGTGGCTAAGGGTTTTGCACAAACCCAAGGAGTTGATTACGAAGAAACCTTCTCACTTGTGGCAAAAATGCCAACCATTAGGGTATTGGTAATGTGGCTGCATCAAAGAATTGGAACATATATCAATTGGATGTAAAAAATGCATTTCTAAATGGCTAGATTTCAGAGGAGGTGTACATGTCTCAACCTCTTAGCGATGAGGATCCAAGCAAGGTAGCATATGTGTGTAAATTGAACAAAGCTCTTTATGGATTGAAGCAGGCACCTTGGGCATGGAACCATAGGTTGACTACATACCTTCAGGATCAAGGATTCATCATGCGTAAAGTAGATACTTCTTTGTTTGTTAAGAGGAGTAATTCAGAGGTAATATACCTATGTGTATATGTTGATGATACCATACTGTAGCTCAAGCGTAAGCACCACCTCCTTTACTTGTCAATCCGCGGAGACGTGAGGACCGGTATGAAGACCACGAGCAAGTGAAGGCACAAGTGCGTGAGTGAAAGCACACAAACATGCACACACATACACACACACACGCACAAAGTAAGATCAAAGAGAGGAACAATGGAAAGCTTAGATCGCAAAAGAGTTCTCTTACAAAAGTTCTATTCTCTAACAAGCTAACCTCAAAAATGAGCTCTCTAGCTCTTTTTATAGTTTTTTGACTAGTTTTGGCCCTGTCCATACCTAGTGTCCGGCCTAGTTAAAAATTAGGTTCCAGGGCTTATTTGAGGGCTCAAACGAAGTCTAAAAATTATGAAAATTGGTACGATGGTACTTCTAATACTCCTCAAGCTCGAGGACTCCTCGGCTTGAACAAAATGGAGTTACTAAAAATAGATAATGGTATTTACAATGGTTTCTAGTGATGAAAATCACTATTTTTGTAGGGGATTCTTCTGAAAATTTGACATACACTTCTTGGAGCTCCCTACTTGCTCCCTTTCCTCGTGTGTCCACCTTTTGATGTGCTTCCATGCTTTGTCCTTGACTTTGAGCTTCAACACTCCCCCCCCTCTCAAGTATGTTGTCCCTGACAGACCCTTGTTGGAAGGGTTGTTCTGTGTAGTGCTTTGAGAGGTGGTGTCCATCCGTTGTATGAGCTGGTTCCTTGGATTCCAGCAAGAATGTGTCGTTGTGAGCTTTCAAAACTGCAAGTTGCTCAGAAGAGGTTGTCAAGAGTGATTTGGAGCAACTACTGGCTTCAATTTGCTTCCGAGATATGGATGTTGTTCCCATGATGTCCGCTAGCTCTTTTAAAGATGATGTTGAGAGCATTCATGCCAACTACTCATAACCCATAATGAATGATGGGTAAGTGTGTTCGTGCCTGGGTTGAAAAAAGTATGTGCCTTGTGCACGGCCTTGTAATGTAGCCCTACGCATGCTTACTTGGAAAATGCATTGGAAGAAGTATGGTGCAAAAATTGCGGGTCTTGAGCTAAGTGCTCAAGGGTATGCTGACGAAGAGGTTTCCTAAACTATCATGGTTATGGTGTTTCCAGAGTAAAGATACTTACCATGGCGAAGGTTGATGGATGTTTGCCTCTTCGTGTTGTACACTCGGCCTTTGGGATGGAACCTTGTTGATGAATGTCCATGTTGATTGTCCACTGATGAGATCTTTTGAGTGGTGGATCCCCTCTCCTCTTTTCAAAGCAACATTTGTCACTAACAATGTGCATTTCTGAGCTTGGGCTCATGCGCGTTCACTTCCCTATATTGACACTCAGAGGAATATTGGACACGTGCCGGTTTCTAAGAGATTACCATGCTGATTGACATAGACCATTCACCAGTGCTACTGTTCCATACTCGTTCAGGAAATACTGAGAATTGAATTGCTTTATATTCCTTGGCAAGCAACATCGGGTAACTACACCAAGCTGAGTTTCACATATTCTCTTTAGCTCACCATATGCAGGAGTCTTCTCCTCCAGAACTACCTTTTGCAGATATCTCCTTGGATGCTCTGGTACATGAAGTAGTTAAGCATCACTCAAGTTGCGGACCTTCAAGCTCTTCATTCCTACCATGGTAAGAGAAAATCATAGTTGTAGATGCCATGTTCATGCCAAATGCTTGTCATCTACCAGATAAGGCAGCAATAATCTCACTGCTGGCCGAGACACACTGCGATCCAAATTGATAATTGCCTAGTAATCAACAGTTCCACCTTCAACTATGCATGACTCATTCATGTTTCATAAGCCAAACCTAGGAACAAGCTCTCTCCCACTTCTCTTTTTTTTTTTTTTTTTTTTTTTTTTTGGAAAAAAGGATATCACAAAACAAGAACACAAAAGTTAGTATCAATAGAAATGTTCGACATATGTCACTGTGCTCTTGTGCATGGGATTCTCAAGTGTGTCTATGCACGGCCGTGTAATGTGGCCCTATATTAATGCATACTTTGGAAATGCATGACCTAAATGGTGCAAAAGATAGGGTTGTGCAAGGAGCACATGGTTGTTGCTCGTTCGAGGCTTTCGATGTTATTTGTGGAGGTTGATGCCGACCTTGGTGGAGGTATCCATTGAGTCTCGAACTGATGTAATCCTCCTTATTGGAGTCCATTTTAGGACATCATTTGGCACTGTAGAGGTCACTTCAGGCGTCTTTCTCTTTGGATGCTTGCTGAACTGTGGTATCCAGTGTGGTTGATGCTTTGGTTCGGTGGAGGCTACTTGCACTTTTGGCTTCCAAACCCATATCCTTTTTGCATGTCTTCCTACTAATGTTGAAGAGCTGATTTGATCTTCCTTTGGTCTCTGTATGTGGTTCTTACCCTTTTCTCTTTTTGGCTTCTTTGTTGAAACCTTTTGCATGTGGGAGAACAAAGGTTGTTGTGGGTGTAGGATCTTCTTAGGTACCCACATCTGTAATTGCCCTTGTTGAGCTGCAGCTAACTTCTTAGGCACCCAAACTTGTTGGATATCTTGTGATTGAGCTTGTCTGAGCTGCTTCCTTCGTCTTCTGGCCTGGTTAGTGTGCATGGATGGGATTTGTGGGGGTAAGGCTGGTGGTTGCTCTCCTTTGCGTACCCAGATCTGCTTCATGCCCGGAACCGCTTTTTTATCGAATGGTGTCTTTCTATTTGATGTAGCAGTTGTCGTGAACGGTTGTGTTTGCTTGTGTGGTGGGCTCACTACTGTGGCTACTTGAGTCTTTGGAGAAGAAGAAAGATCCACCCGCCTTCGAACCTGGTCTTCCACGATTGACTCCTTCTGCATCATAGAGCTTTTGACACATACAACATCTTCTTTCATATGATTAGTCTTGGAAGAACTAAGAGAGTGTGTGGTGCCATGATTTAGGAGCATGCAGTTCTCTAATTCTAATGTGATGCATTGTTCATGTACCCACACTTGAAGAATTTGCCTTCTTAGGTTTAAGTTAACTGCATGGTCATAGATCCAATCTTGACCCAAGACAAGTGGTTCTGTAAGGTTCTCATCTTGACATACTAGCACTTTGACTTTCATTGGAACATCTTGAAGGTAGATGGGAATTTCCACCTCGCCCAAACAAGGGGTTTCCACACCTCCCAATCCTATGAGATAAGCTTCTATGGGATTGATGTTCAACCCCAAGTCTTGGCAGTAGGAAAGTCTAACTGCACTACTTGCTGCACCTGAGTCAATCAATGCTTTCACCGTCCTTGCACCCTTCCCTTGTCCTATCTCTATGGTCACAAAGGGTCTTCGGTCAATGACCTGAGAAGTCGCTATGTCTGACTTTTGACACATATCCATGTGATATTTTGGGGCTTTTGAGTTGACTTCTAGGCCTAATCGCCTTAACTTATTTCACCTAATACGCTCTCTGGCCTCTACCTGTGCTTCTTCTCTCACTCTTAACTCTTCTTCTTTTCACTTCTTCGCAGTGTTGAGTCTCATTAGCATATCCTCAGTAAGAGGTTCTTGATATAGCTTGACTCTACAGCCACTAATATAGTTTGGCAAGATATCTCCTTCTAGAGTGGCCAACTGAACTGCACCACTAGTGGAAATTCTATTAATGATCATGGGTCCGTATCCTCTTTTTTCCAACTTGCGGGCATGTTGTTTTAGTGTGTATACCAACACTATATCTCCCTCTTTCAATCCTTTATCCTTGATGTGTGCATCAAAGTATGCCTTTTGCCGCTTCTTTGCAGCGTAGATGCCTGCTGCCGCTCGTAGCCTCGTCTCACCCAAGCGTTCGAGATCAAAGATCCTAGAGGACAATTCATGCCCATTCCACTCATACTCTTGTGCTACTTTTAAGGCAGGGATTAAGAAATCTAATGGTAGCACAGCGTTCTGTCCGAAGACCATCTGAAATGGGGTGGCGTTGAGTACTGTTTTGTAGGCAACTCGATAAGCCCAAACAGCATGATGAAGTTGTTTGTCCCAATCAGAGCGTTTATTATTTACCAATTTTGTCAATACGTTACAAAGGATCTTATTGGTACTCTCGGCTTGTCCGTTAGCTTGTGGGTGATAGGGGGCAGATTTCTTATGTATCACCAAGAATTCTTGGAGAAGATTTTCAATGACTTCATTCAAGAAGTGTGTGCCTCTATCGCTCACTAACTCTATTGCTAGCCCATATCTCGTGAACACATTCTCGAATAAGAACTTAGCCGTCATCTGAGCATCATTCTTTGTTGTGGCTTTCACTTCTACCCACTTGGTAAGGTAATCTGTGGCTACAATAATATACTCTGCATGGGAGTTTCTAGCAGGGGGATTAATAGGACCTATGAAGTCTATGCCCCACTTGGAAAATGCACGCCCTCCCATCATTGGCCTCAAAGGCATCTCATCTTTTCTAACTGGATATTGTGCACGTTGGCATGTGTCACATTTCTTCACATAGGTATGTGCATCCATATGAAGAGTGGGCCACCAAAGTCCTGAGAATAGAATGGTCTTAATCACTCAGTCAGGACCAAAATGTCCACCTGCAACGCCACTGTGTGCAGTCTCTAAGACCCTTAAATAGTCTGATTCATGAATGCACAGTCTTAAGTAACCATCTTTACCTCTTCGGTATAGGTTCTCTCCTACTAAGGCATAGCCTTGAGCCTCTTGCTCCATATTTCGTCTTCTTGCTAGTCTGGCCTCTTTGGGTAATCTTCCCGATCTCATAAACTCTACCAATGGAGCACTCCACTCTGGAATTAAAGACACTTGATAAAGGGTCGCATACTCCACTGGGGGTCTCTCTCTACACCTTGGACAATTCTTAATCCACTCATGTATTTCTTTGTCCATGCTAGGCCAATACACTCCTAAACGCTTTAGATTCTGCAATGTTCGTTGTTTAGAATAGTGATTTCCTAGCATTCCTTCATGGGCTTGCTGCAACCAACTACTATGTTCATCATCCTCCACACAACAAGCTAATACACCCTCAGTATCTTGTTTGTACATGCTTCCTGCTAATATGTGATATTTTTGTGATTTTACAATTTCTTCTTGTGATGTTTTCACATTCTTATTTGCAGGGCCAAAGGTTAGGACTGGTACCAACTTATTTGCCCATTTAGGAACAACTTCCAAATTGAACAGATAAGCATCAGGTAGTTCATCAGACACTCCTTGTGGTGACTCTCCTGAAGTAATGCGAGAAAGGTGATCTGCCCGAAGGTGGGTTCTACCTTTCCTGACAACAACTTCAAAGTCATACTCCATTAGTAAGAGGAACCATCTTACTAAGCGTCCAGTATTGCAAGGTTTATTGACCAAATATAACAAAGCTTGATGATCAGTGAAAAACTTGAACTTGTTGGCCAATAAATAGTGTCTAAACTTCTTTACAGCATAAACCATGCCTAACCCTTCTCGCTCGGTTGTGGTATAATTTCTTTCGGCTGGGTTTAGTTGTCTACTAGCATATGCTATGGGCAAATCTAAATTCCCTTCACCTATGGGTTGTGCTAGCACACATCCTATGGCATGATTGGACGCATCCACATGGACATGGAATGGCTTATTCCAATCAGGAGTGGTCAATATTGGTGCTGTGCACAAACGTTTCTTCAGTTCATTGAAAGAATTCTCGCATTCGTCGTTCCACTCAAAATTAGACAACAAGGCATAAAGGGGTCTAGCTATGATCGCGTACATGTGGATAAACCTACGGTAATATCCACAATGGCCCATAAAGGCTTGTACCTCTTTAACATTCCTTGGCCTTGGTAGCTCCGCTATGGCTCGTACCTTATCTTCATCCGTTGAGATTCCATTCTTAGAAACAATATGACCGAGGATTTTACCTTGACGCACCATGAACACACACTTTTCTGGGTTCAGACACACTCGATATTCTCTACACTTGTTGAAGATCTGTCTGAGCTCAGGGATGTGAAATCTTCTTTCTTGGGAATGAGCACATAAATCATCCACATACACTTCTAAGCTCTTTCGTAAGAACTCTTTGAAGACATGACACATGAGCCTTTGGAATGTTGCAGGTGCATTGGTGAGCCCAAATGGCATCACACGAAATGCAAAGATTCCCCATTCGGTGGCAAAAGCCGTCTTGTGTTGATCTTCTGGGGCAATGGCTACTTGGTTGTAACCTGAAAATCCATCAAGAAAGCTATAAACTTCCTTGCCTGCAACACGCTCCAATAAATGTTCGGTGATTGGAAGCGGATAGCTATCTCTGATTGTAGCGGCATTAACTTTTTTCAGGTTAATGCACACTCGCAACTTTCCGTTCTTCTTGGGCACTACAACAATGGGGGACACCCATTCAGTATGCTCAATCTCATAGATGAATCCAGCTTCAATCAACCTATCAATTTCTTCTTTTATTTTGGCTGCATAGGTATCATTATATGTGTAGGGCTTCTGTTTGGTGGGCTTGGCATCAGTAGTCATGGGGATAGTATGAGAGCAAATTCTTGGATCTACCCCTTTCAAGTCTCTATAGTGCCACGCAAACACATCCCTATATTCCCTTAATAGAGCTACAAGCTCCATTTCTTCTCTTGCACTTAGGTCATCTCCTATATATGTGCATCTCTCTTCGTTCTCTTCAATGGTCACTACAATCTTCTTGGTCTTTTCTTTATTATCATATGATTCTCCTATGATGGCCTCTCTCTTAGGCATTCGTACCAAAATTTTGCCGTCGTCAACTTCATATTTCTTGAAGTTTTCTGGTACTTCAAACAATGATTCCTCCTCTTCTTGTTTCACTGCTTTTCTTCTCTTTTTCTTTTGACTACTTTCGCTTCCAGCCTTTGAGTTTACCGTTTTAATACTTGTGAGAGGTTCTTCTTCTTTCTGGGTGAACACTCCTATATCTTCTAGATAGTGCTGCTCTGAGTTAAAGCAACTATCCATCACAATAGACTCCAGATCATCGTCATTCTCTTCTTCTTCTATGACATCACTAGGGTCACATTCTTCTAGCAAGGGTTGACACATGAACACTGAGATATCATAACCCTCCTCATCACAATGAGGTGTCCACTGTTCCTCATTGACAGCAATGTCCATGGTGGCTAAGATTTCTGGCCAGCCATGAGGCTCAAACTCCTCATCTGGAAAGATCATCGGTGTGTAGGCTGGGTCTCTAACTAGTCTATCTCCTAACGAAGTTCCTTCTTCTCTTGCCTTTAAACGTTTTTCCTCTTCCTTTGCGACCTTGCACATCCACAAATGAGTATCTTCATGCAGCCATGATGGATCAGGTGAACTTTCAGAATGCACAGAGATGGAATCTTCTTTCGCTTTGTGGATAGAATTCCACTGTAGGGGTGGTACATCTCTGAAGGTGTAATCCTTCAAATTGACCTTGGTGGTGACCCCTAAGTGCTGTAAGTACAAGGAGTTAGTTCCCCAATCCTGTACTATTTGCAATTGTCGTAGGAAGGGTCTTCCTAGGATCATCTCATAGACATTATTTTTCTCAAAGTCACATATAGCAAATGTGTGCTCAAACTCTACACCACAAGTGGTTAGAGTGATCCCTTCTAGCAACCCTAGAGGTCTTTCAAAATGACCATCAGCCATTTGAAGCTTCATTCTAGTTGGTCTTAATGTGGGCTTGCCCCATTGCTTCCACAAGGAGGTGGTCGCAATAGCAACACCAGCACCTGAATCTATGATTGCTTTGGTTGTGTAACCTTGGTAGGTGATGGGAAGATAAGTATTACCTTCTTCACCCTCACACATGTCCCCTATTTTGTCTAGAGGTATCTCTGGTACCCTTTGCTTGGAGCCTGCTTTTGGCATGTTGGAATCAAGTTCTGGGACCTGATCCTTCACATGATTCCATAACTCACGTTTTGCTTTGAGCAGCTCTTCTACAGTGAGATGACACTGAACCTTAGTGTTCTTCACGACATCAGTGTTCCTTGGAACCACTGAGTCTTCATTTCTTACCAGTATTGTGGGAGCTCTAATCTGGAGAGATTCAGATTCCCATGGGCCTGGAAATTGAGGCAGTTCTTCTAAGGTATTAGATTCAAAATCTAACCTTTCGTCCTCTTGTTGTTCTGCTTCATCTTCGTAAATAGATGGGATGTCTTGGGGAAATTGATCATGAAGATCATCAATCTCAGGAATAGGAGGGGAATTACCCTTCTCCTTGGCCCATTTCTCTTCTTGTATTTCCCGCAAGAATTCTTGAGAGTACTGTTGAATTGAAGGAGTTATTCCTGGATCCGTGGAATTAGGAACATAAGCTCCCATTGGTGGTGAGCTTCCTCTTTCAATAACTGGTTGAGCCTGAGGAGGTAAAGGAACTTGTGGTTTGTTTACCAACTGCTCTAATCTTTCTAGTAAGCCCTGGAAATGCAAATCTGATTTGATAGAGTTTGTCTGATTGAACTTTTGACTAGTCTCAAGTATGGCTTGAGCTTGTTCTACCATTTTCATGCACATTTTCATCCGTTCAATCTCTAAATCTGCTCTAGGGTAACTCTTGTCTAGGTTTGCAGCTGTAGGCCCTTCTTGAAGTCGAGCCTGGTAGGCCTTGAACATCATGTCCAAGCCTTCTGGGGTTGGATCTGCAAGAACAGACCCTGGTTGCGGTCTATTTACAATGGGTGGTGGGGTGGGATGAGGCGGAGTGGATGGAGTTTCGGCATGCGAGGGGCTTTGAGATGCAATGTCTTCTATTTTTGTTTTCGCTTCTTTTAAACTTTCTTCTAGTTCCGATAACTTTTTATTCCACTTGCGATTGGCCTTCTCTCTGGTATCCTTCCATGTTCTTGTTTTCCTCTTACTAGGCTCTCCTGATTCACTCGACTCTGATTGTTCTGTTGGTTTATCCTGCTGTAAGGCTTGTGCTCTAGTGACCGCTTGTATAGGAGCCACATTGTTACTACTTGAACTTGGATCTGCCACTAAGCCTACCACATTAATGGGTGTAATCTTGGGTGCACTGGAGGGGTTTCTTGGACAATCTCTAGGGAGATGGTCTTTGCCACAATCAGGACAAAAAGCCTGTATTGTGATAGCCTGTCCTTGACTCGGAGATGGTGGGTGGGGACAGTCACGAATGTAATGGTCACCATGACATCTGAAACAAGATCCCCTAGGGGCTTGTGGTCTCATTTGTCTCAACTGGGGCCTAGGGTTAGGAGTTGTGTACATGACATTGGAGTATTCTGGCTCCCAATTTTGCTCCATAGGTGGTGCCTCATATTGATACGAGTGAATCTCACTATGTTCAGGTGACTCTGTGTAATACGCATGTGGACTACCTTCATGGGAGTAGTCTGAACTATGAGCATGAGAATCATTATCTGGTATCCATGGGGTTAGGGGCACCAATGCTCTATTTGGATTTTCCTCTCTCACAGCATATTTGACTGGAATCACGTTGGCTGGAGCTGGTGGTTGGTTTCCCAAGACAGGTTGTGGCCTATATGGTACCTGATATTGCTGTTGTGGTCTATAATATGGCTGTTGGTATTGGTTCTGATACCTACCTTGTGGGTAAGGTTGCTGATAATTCTGTCTAACAGCCTGCCTATTGTAGGGACAATCTTGAGCCGTGTGGTTTGTGTATTTTCTCTCAATAGTGCAATATGGAGCATTCCTTTCTCTAATGTTTTGGTTTTGCATTGGGCATACATTAGCCATGTGGTCGCCCCCACAAGTATAACACCGATTCACTGGAGTGACTCTCTGTGTTTGTTTATTTTGGACTCCCAGCTTCTTGGCAACTTGCTCAGCTATCTCTTCTATTTCTGTGGAGATCTTTGAAGTATGACTAGTAGAACTATCCGAATCTTTGTAGAGTTTGGATAATCCTAACTCCTCACCCAAGTTATCTTCTATGTCTATGCACGCCCGCACATACTCTTCTATGGATCTAGGATCTTTCAAGTACACATATGATCTTAACTTGGTGCTCAGTAAGCCATCTAAGAACAAAGCCACTTGTTTGGCCGGAGTGGGTAACTCTAGAGCAGGGCATCTTTCTAGATACTGTCTGAATCTTCTACCTGCTAGTCGCACTGTTTCTTGGGGAGTCTGCTTGAAGCTGTGGATCAAGGATGATGTGTTATGCCTGATACCACTCTTGGAAAATTCTACAATGAATTCGTCTAGCAGTTGACCTATATCGTGATAGCTGCTTCTACTCAATGGTTGAAACCAAGCTAAGGCAGTGCCCTTAAGGGTCAAACCAAATGCCTCGTACTGGGTGAACCAGTCCTCAATTTGTTCGGCTCTCAGTACTTGTTTGTACTCGGCCACATGATCATAAGGATCCCCTGTCCCATCGAAATAGTTCTTCATTGCCTTGATCACTTGAATGGGTCTAAGGGTTCTTGGGTACTCTCGGGGTCTAGGCAATGGAAAATCTTGTTCATCTCTTTGTTGCCTATGTGCTTGGTGTCTCTCTCTTTCAGGTCTTTCATTTTCAAATCCTGACCTATTCCTGCCCACGGTGTGTGCAAAACTTACCTCAGGTCTCTCTCTAGTTCTTCCTCTCTGGGCTTCATGAGCGTGGGATGATCCTACTCCTTGGAGGCCATGGGAAACATTGGATCTTGGTGGGGGGAAAATCAATTCATTCTTCCAAGTATATGCATGTCTATCATGTTCTGTTACCAAGAAAATTTTCTCTGATGTGTTATCCAGGTAGACAACTTTGCCTGGTATCTCTGGATCCTTGAACTCGTAGATGATGACTATGCCCAATTGGCTAGGTTGATCTGGCTTGAATCTCCAAAAGGCTTCCTCTGTTTCTCTATTCAAAAATAGTTCTATGCTTTTGTTATCTTGAGGGATCCAGTCTGGAGTGATCACTCGGGTCAAAACTGACTTACCTCTAGGAGTCTGGGGTCCTTGTCCTACATTTCCTTGTTCTAGGTCTCCTATTTCATTCTCAGGAATGACATTTCCAAACTCATCAGTCCTATCGGGTAGGTTGGTGACCACATACATGGTTCCTTCCTTATCAATGTATGAACCCTCTTCGAACTTGACCACCGGGTGTTCAAGTCCAAAGGATTGATCTGGATTTTTGAGTTGGACCACTGATCGCCTCAGACCATCCTCATAGATGCGAGCACCTAATTGGTTGGTCCGAATATATTCCAACTGTGTCTTATAGGGACCTTCTGGTGTTTGTAGATGGGCAATCCCTGAGCCACCTGCAAGTTTTCCCATACTAAAAGACATTTCTGAATCACTTGTGTCTGAACTTAGTAAAGGATGACCACTTAGTTGTTGTGCCCAAGACTTGGATGTATGGTTGACACTAGCCTCAGAAGATCTAATGCTTTGTTTATCCTTGCCTAAGTTTCTACCAGATCTCAGGTTCATAAGCTTTAGTCAAGAGTCCAAATTTTCCCCTTGGTATGATTCAAAAATTCTTTGGAGTCCCCTTGGTTCCCTAGTCCCACTTGAGGGTCAACTTCAAATTATCCTATCTCAAAATCAACGCGTTATTCTTGAAAAAAACAGTTGAGGTCATGTAGGATTTGAAACGAGCTTTCCAATGAGCTATAGAGCTCAAAAAATGGACTTTGGATGAAAAAGTTATGCCAATTCAGGCTCCTAGGGGTCAAAACAGGCAAACAGGACCTTTTGAAAAAATCGCGATTTTGTACCTTCAGAATCGTGTTCACAAAATCGTGTTTTCACAAAATCGTGTTTTGAAAATCACGATTTTGAGTAGAAAATCGTGTTGTGAAAATCGCGATTTTGATCACAAAATCGTGTTTCTGAAAATCGTGTTTTTTGACATGAAAATCGCGATGTTGATCACAAAATCGTGTTTATGAAAATCGCGATTTTGAGCAGAAAATCGTGATTTGAAAATCGTGATGTTGATCACAAAATCGTGATTTGAAAATCGCGATGTTGATCACAAAATCGTGTTTCTGAAAATCGTGTTTTTTGACATGAAAATCGCGATGTTGATCACAAAATCGTGTTTATGAAAATTGCGATTTTGAGCAGAAAATCGTGATTTGAAAATCGCGATGTTGATCACAAAATCGTGTTTTAGAGAATCGCGATTTTGACTCAGAGAATCGTGATTCACAAAATCGTGTTTTTGACTGAAAATCGTGTTTTCTCAGGATCGTGTTTTTGACATGAAAATCGCGATGTTGAGCACAAAATCGTGTTTTTGAAAATCGTGTTTTTGAAAATCGCGATTTTGAGCAAAAATTCGTGTTCTCACAGAATCGCCTTTTTCACAAAATCGTGTTTTTGGCATGAAAATCGCGATTTTGTCATAGAGAATCGTGTTTTTCTCAAAATCGTATTTTTCGCTGAAAATCGTGATTTGTGAGAATCGCGATTTTGAACAGAAAGTCGTGTTTTTCACAAAATCGTGTTTTTGCTGAAAATCGTGATTGGTGAGAATCGCAATTTTGAGCAGAGAATCGTGTTTTTTGAAAATCGCGATTTTGAGCAGAGAATCGTGTTTTTTTTGAGAAAAAACACAGAATTGCGATTCTTTTCAACCAACTTTTAGGCGGGAAAACTGAAAATCGTGATTTTTCAAAAAATTTTGAATTTTCACAGAATCGCGATTTTCATCACAGAATCGCATTTTTTGGCGGGAAATTCAAATTTATGAGCGCCGGCTGTGGCGAGCTCCGTATGAGCAGAAAATCATGAAAAAAACACAGCGCTTGCTCTCCCTTGCACCTCCTAACTCCTTCCCACACAATAATGCATGAAAAATGGTATGAAAATGGTGAAAATGCACTAAAAAACAAAAATTTTCTATGAAGAAGAAGGTGGAGATGATGATGATGATGAAGATGAAGAGGAAAAAACAGAAAATGAACTGAAATGACAGTTTTTTTACCTTCCAACGTCGCAAATCTACGATCTTACCATCACAACGCTCGTCCTCGAAGCTCTCTCCCCGGCAACGGCGCCAAAATTTGGTGTAGCTCAAGCGTAAGCACCACCTCCTTTACTTGTCAATCCGCGGAGACGTGAGGACCGGTATGAAGACCACGAGCAAGTGAAGGCACAAGTGCGTGAGTGAAAGCACACAAACATGCACACACATACACACACACGCGCACAAAGTAAGATCAAAGAGAGGAACAATGGAAAGCTTAGATCGCAAAAGAGTTCTCTTACAAAAGTTCTATTCTCTAACAAGCTAACCTCAAAAATGAGCTCTCTAGCTCTTTTTATAGTTTTTTTACTAGTTTTGGCCCTGTCCAGACCTAGTGTCCGGCCTAGTTAAAAATTAGGTTCCAGGGCTTATTTGAGGGCTCAAACGAAGTCTAAAAATTATGAAAATTGGTACGATGGTACTTCTAATACTCGTCAAGCTCAAGGACTCCTCGGCTTGAACAAAATGGAGTTACTAAAAATAGATAATGGTATTTACAATGGTTTCTAGTGATGAAAATCACTATTTTTGTAGGGGATTCTTCTGAAAATTTGACATACACTTCTTGGAGCTCCCTACTTGCTCCCTTTCCTCGTGTGTCCACCTTTTGATGTGCTTCCATGCTTTGTCCTTGACTTTGAGCTTCAACACATACTCACAGGTAATGATGCTAATGGCATCAAGCAGATTAAGAATCTGATGATACAGGAGTTCAAAATTAGTGTTCTAGGATCACTAAAGTATTTTCTTGGACTTGAGTTAGTCTATACTAACTCTGGAATTTACATTACTCAGAGAAAATATATACAGGACATGTTAAAGAAGTTTTAGTTGCAGGATGCCAAGGTAGCAATTACTCCAATGGAGGTAAACCTAAAATTAAGTGCTCATGAAGGTGATGTGCTTGAGAATATTGCAGGTTACCAAAGCATAGTGGGAAGCTTGATCTATGCTACATTGACAAGGATTGATATTGGTTATGGAGTAAGTGTTTTAAGTCCGTTTATGCACAAACCTAGGGCACCTCACTTGGAAGCTGCCAAGAGGATTTTGAAGTACCTTAAGGGCACTCAAAACCAAGGACTATACTTTCCTTATACTTCAGACTTGGACATCAAGATATATTCAGATGCAGATTGGGCAGATTGCAAAGATGATAGAAGGAGTACCTTAGGTTACCTATCTTTTGCAGATGATAAACCTATATCATGGTCTTCAAAGAAGCAACCTACTGTTGCTTTATTTTCTACAGAGGCAGAGTATAGAGGATTGGCCAATGCTACTCAAGAGGCCATATGGATCAAATTGTTATATACAAATTTGGGTTTGCATACTACATCTCTAATGATTTTTGGAGATAATACAAGCTCGCTACATCTTGCAGCAAATCCTATTTATCATGCTAGGACCAGGCATATAGAGGTCAACTATCATTATGTGAGAGAGAAGCTATTGAGCAAGGAAATTCAATTGGCATATGTATCAACTAACATGCAATGTGCAGACTTATTGACTAAAGCATTAGATGGTACAAAACTTTGCAGGTATAAGTCTATGATTGGATTGTAGGACATTCAAGAAGATTGAAGAAGAAGACCTAGCCAAAATGTTTGGCTTGAGGGGGAGCTATTGGTGCAAATACCAAGCCTACACATTTGGCTAAAGTTTATTGAAGCTCCATGGAAACCATTGCTAGGAAGCTTTTATCCGTTACCATTTGTAAAAGTCAATTTGACTTGGAAGAATACTTGTAACCACCACTAAAGTCGTGGAATTTGTTAGTTGGAAAAGTCACAACTCTACTTGAGAGAATATCTCCTAGATTGGAGGATCACTTTTAGTGAGAGCCAATGGAGAATTCAAATTCAAATACAAACAACCCGTCTATAAAAGATGGTTTGAAAGACTCACGACATAGAGATCACCTTTTTCGACTTCTTGCTGATTACTTTGTAAGAGAGTGAGGCTCACATCATAGCCCACACTACTCATTATCATTAGGCATTGATTATCATGCCTATGATCTTTTACAACATTGTCTTCTAATACAAATAGATCAATACTCTTCATCTATGGTCTCTCTATCATAGTTATTCAGAACAGTCATTTTGTATTGCTCATATCTCAATCATTCCTCCACCATTTTCAAATAGCTTTTTGGAATCAACTCCAAGTCCTCTAAATTGCTGAAACATTTTGAATATAATCAATTCAGCCAGTTTGGAGAAAAGCGTGTCAAAGTACCCATTGGTCAAACTCTACAGAGGTCCTAAAAAATAGGGGGTAATGATTTGATTGCTAAATTGATTGCTCTATGTATAGTGCATCACTTTAATTGATTCTACTTGGAATCATTAGCTCATTAAGTTAATCTAATATTTCCAAAAGGAAGTTTTCTAATTCCTACTGTAGTGGAAGCACTGAGTATATCAAGCAGCAGGTGTGTGAACAAAAATATAAGGTTTTCATTGATCCTTCAACTTGGAAGTAGTCTGTTTTGGTTCAATCATTTCTCACATCATTTCCAAAGTACATAGGCACTTGTATAGTGTCATTGGAAAGCTAAGAGGGCCTACAACGCAACTCTGAAGCAAGAAGGGGCTGGTACAAAGCAAGAATTGGCAGTACCTACTCATTTCTTGAAGTCTCCATCCATCTTTCCCAACATGTATGTGTGTCTTTGGATGTATATTTATGTGCCTGTGTGTATGTGTGTGTATGTATATGTGTGTGTATGTATGTATGCATATGCATGTGTGTATGTATGCATGCATATGCATGTGTATGCATGTGTGTGTATGAATGCATGTCAGTGTATGTGTGTGTGTGTGTGTCTATGTGTGTATGTATATGTGTGTGTATGTATATGTGTGTGTATGTATATGTGTAAGTATGCATATACATGTATGCATGTGAGTATATGTGTGTGTATCTGTGTATGTGTGACTCTATGTGTGTGCATGTATTATGTGTGTATCTGTGTGTATGCATATGTGTTTATGTGTATATGTGTGTATGCATGCATATGTATGTGTGTATATGAGTGTATGTGTGTGTATATGTGTGTCTCTTATGTGTGTGTATGTATGTATGTGTGTGTATGTGTATGTATGTATGCATGTGAGTGTATGTGTGTGCATATGTGTATGTGTTGCTCTAGCACAATGGTGAGAACCACGTTAAGAAGCTCCACCTCCTTAATGTCAATCCGCGGAAGAGATAGGAGTGATATGAAGATCGTGAATGTGAGATGAAGTGAGAGTGAAGGTGAGAAGCACAAAGATGCACACACACATACACACACACTACGAAGAGACAAGCAAGACACAATGGAAGGTGAGAAATCAACTCTATTACTCAAGAACACTATTACAAGCTCAAAAGAACTCTAACCTCAAATAAGCTAACCTCAAAAATGAGCTCTCTAGCTCTTTTTATAGTTTCTAGACTAGTTTTGACCGGTTTCACATCTAATGACCGGCATAGTTAAAAATTAGGTCCTAGATGCTATTTGGAAGGGTAAACGGTGTCTAAAAATAATGAAAATTGATACGCTTGTTCTACCTAAGCTCCTCAAGCTCGAGGACTCCTTGGCTTGCACAAAATGGAGCGAGAAATTAAGAAAAGGGTTTTTCTATGTTACATATGTTACATTAGTGATGAAAATCACTGTTGGAGGTCTTTGAAAAGTATTTGAAAACATAATTCTTTGAAAAAAGATTCGACTGGCTCCCTGCGTCGTTACATGCTTCCGCGTCTTCTATGCCTCTGGCTGCTTCCAACACCCCCCTCCCTCTCGCTTCTGTCGTCCCTGACAGAACCTTGTTGTGAGGTCTGCCGGATATAGTTCTGTAGGAGGTCTTGAGCGAGGGTGTCATCGGAGATACGAATGCCTCGGGCCAGGTCGGCCTCGAGTTTCTCCCAGTCTATTGGTTGCGGTTCTTCCGGTGGCGGGAGCTGATAGTGTGTGGAATAGACCATTCGTTCACAGGCAAATAAGTGTAATAAATGTGTAGGCCTGCTTATGAATACCTCTGAATGGTATTCCCAGAAGCCGGTTGTGAACATCTCTTCAAAAGTCTGCTTGTAGCACGCCGGTAGGTACTTTATTCTGCAATGCCAGGCATAACACACCCGTAGCGACGGCGTTGTACTCATATCATATACCAGGTCGAAATTGCCATGCTCAAAACCCGGGGTGTTTACATGAGGTGCCTTGACGCGTCGGAAGACTTTAAAAATCATTTGCATCATGTCAAAGATTTTGACAGTCATGTGCACCGCTATATCATCCATATGCTTTAATCTAGGTAGCCAGTGGCGAATTGTAGCCATCATGTAGCCTACAGTTGGTAACTCAATGGGTGGCTTAAAATAGGGGTAATTCAACCAGTCCTGGCACTGCTTATTGTTTTGTACCTTAATAGCAAAGGCTGTCCAGGAGCGGCGTCGTGGTACTGGTCCCCAACATGGGTTGTACTTTAAGTGCAAAGGTGCCTTTACCCATGTACTCATCATTTCTGGATACTTCTGTAGTAAATCTTTGCGCCACTCTGGTTGATAGATCTCTCCTTCCTGTGCATTAAGTGGCAAATCTTCCTCTTCGAATTGAGTCGCATGCGATGGTTTCTTACCGGTTTCTTTCTCAATGGCTAGCTGGTATTTGGCCATTAACATAAAATATGGTTTATACTGTAGCTCATGCCCAGATATGTATCGTCGCGGGGCCAAATGAGCAAAGAATGGAGACTGTAAAATTCTTTCTTCGATCATCGCCATGGCATGTAATTGTGCCTCTACTCTAGCTGAGTGAGTTGTTCCAAGTTCCTCAATTGTCTTCATCCACGCGGGGGTCGGGAGTTCGTAAGTCATCTGGCCTTCGGCCGTGACGCGTCCGCCTGGGATGGGTTGTGGCTCATATGCCTCTTCAAACGTTTCCTCCACCGGGATGGTGACAGTTTCTTCCTCAGCTGGAAGCTCAGGTGGGGAATCTAGCCTGGGTGGTGCTTCATATACTGCAATCCTTGATTCAAGGTTTGATACCTGGGCCCGTAATGCGTTGAGTTCCTCTAAGATGTCAGGAGAGGGGTCCACAGGTGCTGGTATGTCTGGTTGTGCTGGTGCTCGTAACTGGAGTAATTTATGATCTTCTTTGAGTTTCTATAACTCCTCATTCATGCGATCGTATTCATCTAGCAGCCTTACATGATCTTCAAGCAGCATCCTCATCGAGTCTGAGGGAATGGCTTTGAACCGACTAGGACTCAAAGGTTGGTCTGGGTGGTCAAGAGCTGCTTCTAAGTTTTCTCGGTTCTGATCCTGTAGGCGCTGGTTTTCTTCCTTGGCTGCTGCTAAATGTCTTCTGAGTAAGCCCATGTTTCGTGTTAGCGTTGCATTGCGGACTGTCTGGGCTCTTAATAAGTTATCTAGGTCAGCAGTGGCTTCCTTGGTCTTTTCTTCGCTTTCTAGTTCCAATTTGTGATATGCCTCGCGTAATTCCTGGTATCGGGTGTTCAAAGAGGCATTCTCAATAGACAATAAATTAAGCTGCGACTGTAAGTCAGTGGTTGTCCTCTACAGCTGCTGATAATTATCGCCAAGAGATGTGAACTCATCTCTTACTTGCGTCATACACATGAACATCTGTCGAAATGCATTATCTATAGTGGGTGATAGTATTAATGGGGTGCTTAATGAAGATGCAGTGGGTATAGATGCAAAGGGAACGGGGAATGGGGGTGGGAAGGTGGATGCTGTGGTGATTGTGGAAAATTGTGAGGTGCCTAAATATGTTTGTGCCGTGAGTGAAGTGAGTGATGGTGCAGTGGGTGGTTAGATGTCCATGTCATTGGACGTGTCCAGTGCGGTGACTGTGAATATGGGTGTGACTGTGGGTGCTTGTGCTGGTGTAAATACGGGATTTACAAAGGTTGAGGAGTAATTTACAGGGGGCTGGCTGGAGCAGCTTGGTGGAAAGGGGAAATAGGGGTTACAGTGGGTCGGGGAGGTGAGACGGGGGAGAAGGTTAATGGCGATGGGAATGGGAAAAAGGGTCGTGGAGGTGTGGGGAAGGACGGGAAAGATGGATGGAGGAATGGGTTGGAGAGAAAGGTGGATGTGTGAGGGGGTAGACTGGGTCTAATGGGTGCGGGAATTGTGGGGTGAGTGGTCGTAAAAACTATTTCTGCTACGCCACCAGCGAATGAACATGTTGGTCTGGGGGAAGGAGGGTGAAGGGAGGAGGCTGGAGGTATGGGCGGTGATGGAGGAGCGGTTGGGGTGATCGGTACTTCAATGACTACTGAGTATGTACAGTTGTAGCGCGGGGTGGGGAATCTACAAGGATGGTTTCTACTGCCAACGAACTTTCGGGGACAAGGCGTTCCTCCCTGGCTCGTTCTGAAGACTATGCTTCTGTTGGTACACGAATGTATTCGCCGGGCTTTGAAAGTAGTCGTACGCGGTGGGGGTCAAACTGTGGTAGTGGCTTTCTTTGCAGGTACCTGAGGGCTTCGTTGGAGCCTACTGATTTGACTAACTCGCGGAATCCTTTGATGTATGCGTCTTCGAATCCGCTTGTGACAAGTTCCTGTTCTATTATTGCTTGACTCTCTTCCTCAGTCAGCTTTTTGCGTGCCCAAACATTTTCCATAGTTCTATACAGCTTCTTAATAGCCAGTGTGTAAGCTGTTGCTTCGTAAGTTTCATCTTCATGGGTACTTGTATCACCATGTGTGTCTGTTTGTTGGCCTTGGCCATCTGTCTGTTCATGCTCTTAGGATTCCTGAGTTCCCTGGCTAGCTTCGTCATCACCTTCGTCGTCATCGGTTGCTGTTCTTTCATCATCAGAGCTAGACACAATCTGTCCTTGTGGCTGATCCCTGGGTGTGGTAGGGTAGCTAGGCCTTTCAAATTCTTGAGAAAACAATTGTCCTTCTGAAAACTGGAACTCATTGGAGAATGCATAGGGCATCTCAAAATCAAAAGTTGGATCCAGTGGTGCTGTTTGTTCTGCTTCTAAATGGGGTATTGGAAAAGAGAAAGCGTCCGCACCAATGGTGGTGGGAAGTTCTGCTGTCGTGGTTGTAGGTTCTGGGGTTGTGGCTGCTTGAGGTTCAACAGTACTGGTGGTGCCCTCCGGCGTAACTGGTCTTGATAACCGTATACGAATTGGTGGTACCGTGGGAGTGGATGCGGTCGGTGACTGCTCTGGAGATGGTTGTGGTGAGGGTGATTCTGGCACCTGAAGGCAGGGTATGGTTCCTCTCATGCGTTTTCCGGCTCTGCCTTTGCTAGACTTTCTAGCCTTCTTAGTGGTCCCTTTGAATGCTTTCAGTTCCTCACTGGTCATGGCACGCTCAATTGGTAAGTCATACGCCAAGCACATATATATAATCCTGGTAAGTGCACAACACCCATTGATGACCTTCTTTCGCTCCCACCTATGTTGTGCTAAATAGAGATGATCAATTATCCAGCTAGCTAGGTCAACAGTTTGAGGTCCAGTACATGCTAAGTATAATCCAAACCAGATTCTTTTGTGGGGCATGGTAAAACGATCCTGAGCTGGGAAAGCAAAGTGCTGCATGCATATCCGTAATGGCTTGGAGAGCTCAAGGGTTATAGCTGAAATGTCCTCCCACTTAGTTACGTCACCACGTTTCATCTGCTCTGGGACTAGCCGTTCTCTCTCCTTCGGAGTGTGTGTTCCATGTATTTTGAGAGCTGCGCGAATTAAATCTTTGGACAAATAAAACCTTCTGAATGGAGGATCATTTACCAAGGATGGTAACATAAATGTGCCAGGTAGATCCTTGTTCTCTGAAGCTGTCAAGGTGGTTACTAGGTAAAAGCATCTGTAAAAATCGGGTTTAGGGAGAGGGTCACTAAAGTATTCTGTAAATCCCGCTCGTGCCCAAATGTGCGTTAAATCTTGTGTATTCTGCAGTCCTTCAAATTCTCGTGAAAAGAACTGGTACTTGGCCCATGTGCGAAGATCAAATGCCAAATTGGCCTCAAATATGAAATCAGCGTCTGCTAATGGTCCTGCTAGGCCTTGAAACCAATGAGAGTTACGATGAATCTTCTCAGTATATCCTCTAGGAGGATCGTCGATTGGCATGGGTCCTGGAAAACCTTGAAACTCTGGTGGTTGCATCGTCGGATAAGATTCCACGAGTAATTCTCCAATATTGGCCCTTGGTGTGCTTGGGCCAGCTTCTAATGGTCCTTCTTCGGTTTGCATGATGACTGACGAGCTAATGGAAAAGATCTGCTACAAAAGATTAGCACATTAGCATGGAAATTAATTATGATCCCATTAAGGTGAGACCGCAATCCCTTTCCATAACCGATGTGTAACCCGTGTAGCCAAGCGTCGTGAAGTGATTGATGCAATGATTTTTTTGCAGAGCTAATGCAGGTCTCTAGACGCCTACATGCTTCAGGTTATGCATACATTTCTTGATGAGCTTTTATTATGAGTGATGTGGGGTTTGGTGTATGAATTCATACAAGGTTTGGTTGAGGGTGAATTATTACAAGAGTGGAGTTTAATCGGGGTGGGAGAATTGTTAGATAAGGGGGTACAAGAAGACGTCTGGATACGTTTCGGTATCCATTTCGTAAGAGTCTTTGAGTGGGTGGTGTGTTTCTGCTGAGGGACAAAAAGTGGTATCGGGTTTGTTGGTATTGAAGGATGAAAAGATTTCTGAGGGGTATATATTACATGGCTTGAGGGTTGGGCTATAATACATTGTTTGGGTACCCAAATCTGCGTGGGTGTGGGTCGATTGATAAGATACTTCTTGGCGATCCAAATCTGTCGAGTATTTGTACTTGTAGAAGAAGATCGAGGGGACTTTGGATACTGACTCTGCTTCTTTTGAAACTTTGTCTTGTTCTTGTCTGCAGTGTTGCCAATAGGCTGTGGTTGCTGTCCTTTTGGCACCCATATTTGTCTCGTGCCACTTGTTCAGTGATGTTGATACTGCTGCTTTCCTTGCCTTATCTGGTGGTGTCGTCGGTCTGGGTTCCTCTGTTGTGGTTGACTCCTTCGTGGTTGGGTTTGAGAGGTCCATTGGACGCTCTACTTTGGAAAAGAAGGGAGATCCAACACTTGCGTGACCTGCCCATTAGGAAGTGATTCGTTATTTAGCTTTAATCTAGGCCAGTCCGCAGCAAGTTTGGAAGGATGAGCACCGCAGGGTATTGTTCTCATTTGGCCGCTGATGCAACCCACCTGACCGCTGATTGTGTCCATCTGCCCTAGCGGTTGGGTAGCTGCCCCTTCTAGTTTGCAGGAAGCCCCAGGGAAGATCTCCTGTCATCCTTCTGATTGACAATTGTCCCTAGCCAAGCCCGAGTGGGTTGGTGTAGACGTAACGTGATTGATCTGACCCAAGATCTTCCGGTCGTCCATCGCATGCATTTCATAGGGTCTAGGGTTACAAGCCTCAGTTGGAATGCTGTTAGGGAAGTCAAGCGGTATCACTCGCTTCTGCGCTAAGGTTCCAATCTGTAAGGAGCCTTGTCTAAGATTTAGTTCCACTGAGTGATCATATAGCCAATCTTGGCCAAGGATTAGGGGTTCTATCAGGTCGTCATCATGGCACACTAGTAGCTTCGCTGTCATGGTCACTTCCTTAATGAGGATAGGAAGGTCCACCTCACCCATGCAAGGGGTTTCCATGCCTCCTAGGCATATGAGGTATGCCTCAATTGGCCGCATTTCTATTCTTGAATCCTTATAGTGGGACCATCTAATCGCACTAGTCGCAGCGCCTGAGTCAATTAAAGCCCTGAGCTCTTGGCAACGGTTGTCGTGCTCTAGCCTAACTGTAATGAATGGTCTCCTGTCCACTATGCTAGGATGAGTGGTTGACTTTACTTGACACATGGCCATGGGGTATCTGGGTGTAGTTTCCAGATGGTTATAATGTTCTCTCCCTAGTCCTTGTCTTCTTAGCTTCATGCGCTTAATGCGTTCTACTGCTTCTGCCTGAGCTTCCGCTCATATTCTATTTTCTTCCTCCTTACGCTTCTTTGCCAACGTGAGTCGTCTAAGCATATCCTCAGTAAGAGGTTCCTGATATAACTTGACTCTACAACCACTAATATAATTAGGCATTACGTCTCCTTCTAAGGTGGCTAACTGTACTGCTCCACTTGTTGAGAGTCTGTTAATGACCATAGGTCCATAACCTCGCTTTTCTAACTTACGTGCGTGTTGCTTTAGCGTATATACTAGAACTAAATCTCCTTCTTTTAGGCCTTTATCTTTCACATGTGCATCAAAATATGCTTTCTTTCGTTTCTTTGCCGCATATATTCCTGCTGCTGCCTTTAGCCTGGTTTCTCCTAATCGTTCCAAGTCCATTATTCTTGCTGATAATTCATGGCCGGTCCACTGATGTTCTTGTGCAACCTTAAGGGTCGGTATCAAGAAGTCCAAAGGAAGCACTGCATTCTGACCAAAAACCATCTGAAAGGGAGTTGCATTGAGTACGGTCTTGTAGGCCACTCGATATGCCCAAACAGCATGATGTAACTGTTTGTCCCAATCTGAACGTTTGTTGTTCACGAGTTTCGTCAGTACGTTACAAAGGATCTTATTAGTGCTTTCAGCCTGACCATTGGCCTGAGGATGATATGGTGCAGATTTCTTGTGAATCACCATAAAATCCTGTAACAAATATTCAATGACTTGGTTTAGAAAGTGAGTTCCTCGATCGCTCACTAACTCTATAGGCAATCCATATCTTGTAAAGACATTTTCAAATAAGAATTTTGCAGTTGTGTGTGCATCATTCTTTTTTGTGGCTTTTGCCTCTACCCATTTCGTAAGATAATCCGTGGCAACAATAATGTATTCAGCATGTGTACCTTTTGCAGGGGGGTTAATGGGTCCTACAAATTCTATACCCCACTTTGAAAATGCACGTCCTCCCATCATGGGTTTCAATGGCATTTCATCTCTGCGAGTAGGAAGTTGAGTTCTTTGGCACACATCACATCTCTTAACATAGGTATGAGCATCCATGTGAAGAGTGGGCCACCATAATCGTGCAAAGAGGATGGCTTTGATTATCCTTTCAGGTCCAAAATGACCTCCTGCAACACTTTGGTGTGCAGTCTCTAGTATGCTCAGATAATCGCTTTCATGAACACATTGTCTTAGGTATCCATCTCGTCCTCTTTTGTATAGATTATCGCCAATAAGTGAATAGTCTTGAGCTTCCTGCTCCAGACTGCATTGTCGAGCTAAGGTAATTCCTTGAGGGAATGTCTTCGTCCTCAAATATGTCACTAATGGTTCACTCCAGTCTGGTGTGAGAGACATGTGATATAATGTAGCAGGCTCTACTGGTGGTCTTTCACAACAAACATGGCATTCTTTACACATTCTTTTGATTATCCTGTTTATATATGCTTCCTGCTAAGATTTGGTATCTCTGAGACTTGGTAATCTCTCCTTCTTTGATCTTTATCCTAGGACTCTTTGGTCCATATGTGAGAATGGGGACTACTGGTTTAGCCCATTCTGGTTCCATCTCAAGATTAAACAAATAAGCATCTGGTAATTCATCCGCTATTCCTTGAGGAGCTTCTCTTGAGGTTAATCTTGAAAGGTGGTCAGCTCTAAGATGGGTCTTTCCTTTCCTGACTACTACTTCAAAATCGTACTCCATGAGTAATAGAAACCAACGTATTAGTCGTCCTGTGTTACATGGTTTGTTGACTAGGTACAATAGGGCTTGATGATCTGTAAAGAACTTGAATTTGTTGGCCAACAAGTAGTGTCTAAACTTCTTTACCGCGTAGATCATCCCTAATCCTTCTCGTTCCGTCGTGGTGTAATTTCTTTCTGCTGCGTTCAATTGTCTGCTCGCGTAAGCTATGGGGAGATCTATGTTACCTTCATTCGTGGGTTGTGCTAACACACATCCTATGGCATAATTGGATGCATCCACATGTACATGGAATGGCTTACTCCAATCTGGGGTAGTCAATATAGGTGCTGAGCACAAGCGTCGTTTAATTTCATTGAATGAATTTTCACATTCATCTGTCCATTCAAAATTGGTTAAAAGAGAGTACAAAGGCTTGGCTATGATTGCATACATGTGTATGAATCTCCTATAATAACCGCAATGGCCCACAAATGCTTGTACCTCTTTCACATTAGTTGGTCTAGGTAATTTACCTTCACCTTTTCTTCATCCGTAGAGATTCCATTCTTTGACACAATGTGTCCTAGAATTTTGCCTTGTTTGACCATGAAAACGCATTTTTCTGGGTTCAAACAAACCTGATATTCTCGACATTTGTCAAATATTTGTCTTAACTCTGGGATATGCGTCTGCCTGATATTAGAATGAGCACATATGTCATCGACATAAACTTCCAAACTCTTGCGTAAGAATTCCTTAAAAACATGACACATGAGTCGCTGGAAAGTGGCGGGTGCATTTGTTAAGCCAAATGGCATTACACGAAATGCAAATATGCCCCATTCGGTGGCAAATGCCATCTTGTGTTGGTCCTCTGGAGCAATGGCTACTTGATTATAGCCTGAAAAACCATCAAGGAAGCTGTAAACTTCTTTGCCCGCAACTCTTTCCAATAGATGTTCTGTGATAGGAAGAGGATAACTGTCTCTAATCGTGGCGGCATTAACTTTTTTAAGGTTAATACACACACGCAATTTTTCGTTCTTCTTGGGCACAACCACAATGGGGGATACCCATTCGGTATGCTCAATTTCATAAATGAATCCGGCTTCTATCAAGCGATCTATCTCCTCTTTAATCTTAGCAGCGTAGTTATCATTGTACGTGTAAGGTTTCTGTTTCGTAGGTTTTGCATCTGGAGTCATAGGGATTCTATGAGAACATATATCTGGATCTACTCCTTTCAGGTCTTTGTAACTCCAAGCGAACACATCTCTATATTCACGCAATAGGGCAACTAGCTCTTCTTCTTCTTCCTTCGTCAAATCATGCCCTATGTATGTACATTTTTCTTCTTCTCCTTCGATAGCAACTATTATTTTCTTGGTTTTCTCTCGGTTATCATATACTTGTCCGTCATTCGCCTTTCTATTAGGCATTCGTACCATGATTCTTCTATCTTCGATTTCATATTTCTTGAAATTCTCGGGTACCTCAAACAAAGATTCTTCTTTTTCTGACATGGTTTCTTTCTTCTTTCTTTTCTTGCCTTCACTTTTGCTAGTCACTTGAGTGGCTATTCTCACGTCATTCATAACTTCCTCGTGTCTCTGAGGGTGAGTGTCTACTTCGTAGAAATATTCTTCCTCTGATGCAAAGGGTGGGTCCATGATAATTGATTCTAAATCAAAATCACTTGCATCCTCAAAAGCATCAGTGTTAGGGTCACATTCCTCTAAAATTGCATCGCACATGATTGGTTCTATCGTTAAAACTGAAATATCATAGCCATCCTCGTCATAGTGGGGTGTCCATTGTTCTTCATTGATGGCTACATTACAGTCTGAGTCCTTATAGACCTTTGAGAGTTCCAACTCGTCTCCTAAGTTGTCCTCAATGTCTATGCATATTCTCACACATTGCTCTAGCATTCTGGGTTCTTTTAGGTACACATAGGAGCATAGTTTAGAGCTCAACAAGCCATCTAGAAACAATGACACTTGCTTAGCTTGTGAGGGTAGCTCTTGCATTGGACATCGTTCAACATATTGTCTAAACCTACGTCCTGCGAGTCTAACTGTTTCTTGAGGGGTCTGTTTGAAGCTATGAATCAACGAAGACGTGTCATGTCTAATCCCACTTTTAGAGAATTCAGTGATGAATGACTCTAAAAAGTGATGGATGTCTCTAAATTGCCTCTGTTGCAACGGTTGGAACCAAGTTAAAGCGGTATTTTTTAACGTTAGTCCAAATGCATTGTATTGCGTGAACATGTCTTCGACTTGTTCTGCTCTTAGTACTTGCTTGAATTCTGCGACATGGTCATAGGGATCTCCTGTCCCATCAAAATAATTTTTCATGGATTTCACTAACTGAGTGGGTCTCAATATTCTTGCGTGTTCACGTGGTCTAGGTAGAGGAAAATCATCTCTACCACCTGGTATTCCATGATCTCTTTGTCTATGCGCTCTATTGGTGTCCGTGGTTGTTCTATCTCTCCCCGTGGGATGAGTGAAGCTTACTTCGGGTCTCTCTTTATTTCTTTCTCTTTGATTTCCATGGGCTGATGATGTTCCTGCCCCTTGTTGACTTGTATTCATGTTCATTCTAGATGGAGGGAATACCAATTCACCTCTCCATGTGTATGTGTTTTTAGCGTGGTCAGGCACCACAAAAACTCTTTCTGAAGTCTCATCCAGGTATACAACCTTTCCAGGTGTATCCGGGTCCTTGAACTCGTATATCGTGATGATTCCTACCTCACTAAGTAGTTCTGTCTTGTATCTCGAAAAGGCTTCATCAGTTTCTTTATTTACAAACAACTCTATGCTTCTGTTGTCCTGAGGGATCCATTCCGGGATTAGTACTCGTGTCAGTATAGATTTCCCTCTAGGTGTTCTAGGTTCTTCTAATGGTTCTTTTCCTTGAGATTTAGTTTCCGTCTCTATCTGAATCACGCCAAACTCGTTGGTATTGTTTGGCTGCATACTTAAGATGTACATTGTTCCTTCCTTGTCTATGTACGCGTCTCTCTCAAATTTCACCACTGGACGTTCCAATCCAATGGGTTGATCAGGGTTGTGCATTTGCACCACTTGCCTTCGCAAACCATCCTCATAGATGCGAGCACCTAATCGGTTGGTTCGGAGAAACTCTAGTTGCGTTCTATAGGGTCCTTCTGGTTTTTCTAAGTATGCAACATTCGACCCTCCTTCTGGTCTTTCTGTGCTAAATGCCATTTCTGAATCACTAGTATCTGAGCTCTCGTAGGGATAACTAGTGTTCAATTGTTGAGCCCACGATCGTGCAGTAGTTCTTACACTTGCCTCTGATGATCTAAGGCTTCGTCGGTCTGACTTACCTATATGTTTGCCCGATCTAAGGTTCATTAATTTTCTTCCTTGCACACTCAGTACACGCTCAGATCGTCAATGATTCTTTGTGATTACTTTCTTGATTCTTTTTAGATTTCTTTAGATTCTTGTCTTAATGTATGCGTCAGGAATTCGACTTTCCGTGGTACTTTGAGTTCTCATTCCGTCAGACTTATGTTCTTTCCTTTAGGTTTTCGTGTCACACACCTTTACTTTGGTCTTGAACTTGATAAATTTAATTCTCTTGAACTTGAGGCGTTCCTATCACCTTAAATCCACAATGTTAACGTTTATCCTAAGCTAAGAATTGACTGAGGGGGTTGAGTAATCTTCCAACCTCGAGTCAGCTTTTCTGGTTGCTCTGATGCCCAAGAAGCCGCGCTTTCCAAGCTTTATGCGCTTCACAGCCTTACCTTGGATGCCCTTGATTGCCCTTGCTAGACCTGGAAAAATCCAATATTAGACCAATTCACAGTTGGGTGATCAAGCACTTGAGTATATACACCTTTTAAGTCCCTTCCCTTTTGCCCAACTTTTCAATGCTTGCCCCCTGGCTTTCTAGTCCCAAACTAGGTCAACCTCAAAATAGCTTGTCTCAAAATAGACGTATCCTTTAAGAAAAAAAAAAGTTGAGGTCACGTAGTACTCGTAAAGAGCTTTCTAACGAGCTATTAAGCTCAAAAAACAAACTTTGGATGAAAAAGTTATGACCGTTCAGGCCCTGGGGGGTAAAAACTGACAAACAGGTTTTTCTCCAAATATGAGCTAAGGGGTCTCCTATGAGTATAATCACCCAAAAATTTCCCAAAAATAGTCCCAAAATTGGCCAAAAAATGAAACCCTAAAATTTGCGTTTGGGGTGGACAATCACGATGGTCTGAGACAATTGTGATGGTCTGGGACCGTCGCGATGGTCCAGGCGAACCGTCGCGATGGCGTGGCACAATCGCGATGGTCCGATGGAGCGAACTGTCGTGATGGCGTGAAATGGATGATCGCAATGGCGTGAATGTGAACCGTCGCGATGGTCTAGACATGAATGATCGCGATGGCGTTAAGGTGAGCAATCGCGATGGTCTGAAGTGCACGGTCGCGATGGTCCAAAAGTGAACAATCGCGATGGCTCGATCAGGCGGACAATCGCGATGGCATGAGTGTGAACCGTCGCGATGGCTCGATCAGGCGGACAATCGCGATGGCGTCAGTCAACGGTCAACGTGAACAATCGCGATGGTCCAAAGTGAACCGTCGCGATGGTCACAAATGCGATGGCTTGAGCCAATCGCGATGGTCAGGGCGCGATGGCTTGAGCCAATCGCGATGGTCCAAAATTCGAGTTGTCGCGATGGTCCAACTTGCCACGTGGCATCGTCAGCGCGATGGCGTGAGCCTATCGCGATGGTGTGGGGTCAACCGAACAATCGCGATGGTCCGCGAACCGTCGCGATGGTCCAAATGAACCATTGCGATGGCGTGAGACCGTCGCGATGGTCCGGCCGAGCCGTCGCGATGGCGTGAGCCTATCGCGATGGTGTGACACAATCGTGATGGTCTGAGACCATCGCGATGGTCCACCAAAATGCAATTTTTTGAGATGCAGCTATGGATTCCTATACACGTAGTGGTCGCCTACACGGTGGTGAACTCGCCTTCCTCAAAATCCGAACTTTGCAGACCATCGCGATGGTCTGACACAGTCGGAAATTTCTGACAGAAACTGAAAATTTTACCTTTTCCAAGCTTTCCTGATGCTCTGGAGCTCTGTACTTGCAAGAAAACTCAAGAAAACAAAAGCACATGCAAGCACAAAAGCTCTCTCTCACTCTCTCGCATGCACAAATGAGGGGAAATGAGAAGAATGGGTGGATATGGTGAATTTTCTGATTTTTTTGGAGATGAAGATGATGATGCGTGTTGATGTATGAAACACCACAAGAAATGAATTAATGTGACACTAGAACACCTCTATGGTCACCATTAACTCATTGCCACTCCAAACTTTGAGAAATGATAGCCTAAAGTGAGAACTTTACTTCTACAGAAATTCCTAGTCACTGAAATGACATACCTTCAGTATTTTGCTAATTTCTCCTAGCTCAAGTATTATTTCTCCATGAAACTTTATAGGCTAAAACTAGAAGAGTAGAGCTTTCCAACAAGCTATCATATGCATCAAACGGATCTCTAGAACTCAAGTTATGGCCCTCACAAGATGACCCTGTATGACCTTCCAAAATTGGAAACTTTGCCTGTTTTAGTATTCTTGGTGTCCAAAAATAAAAAATTCGATGCGTGGCATCGAATTTCAGTCCAAGTCGATGCCGGGCATCGACTTTGGGCTTTTTTTTGGCTATTTTTCTGCACCAGAAACACTCTATTTTACACACACATGAAGAAGATGACTTATATGCTAGAAGTCGATGCCGGGCATCCATTTTATGTTGGAACTCGATGCCAGGCATCGAGTTGCTCCACAAACTTCATATTTTTAGAAGATTCAACAACAGTTAACACACAGAGAATGGAAATAATGACTTATCAGCCAAGATTTGATGCTAGGCATCGAATTGCTCGGAAAACTTGAACTTTTGAATTCATCACACAGTAGGCAAGCATGGAGATGATGGAGAGAGACTCATACACAGAACATTAACTATTTCTTCTCATAACTATGGAAAACTCAGAAATTTACAGATGCTTTCTCACTCAGAGAAGCCCGACTATACTCAGTCGTATAAAATGAAATCCTTCTACTTCTTCTCTCTCGCTCTCTCTCACCGCGTCAGTTGATACAAACTAACTTATATAGATTTTCGTATTCTCGTGATTTAAAAAAAACTTCTAGAACTAAAGTGAACTAACTTTACAAATATGATACACTTGTGAATTTGTCCCTTCACATAGGCATGGGGTTTTCTTCCTAAGATTTGACCTTCAAATATATGTCCAATTAGTGAGTGTTTCTCCAAAAGCTCCCCCTCAATCACTAATTGACATTCCCTGTTTCTTCATATCATCTTCTTTCTTTTACTCCTGCCATGCTTTTGAATCTGCTGGTCTTCACACCATCCAAGCTCTTTGTCATTATGTCTGCTAACTGATCTTTAGTAGAAATGTACTCCACTTCAATCTCCTTCTCCATTACCTTTTCTCTGAGAAAATGATATTGTATCTCTATGTGCTTTGTCCTTGCATGAAATACTGGATTTGCTGCAAGATAAAGTGAACTCATATTATCTCCATGTATTGTAGGTGTACTTTGATCAATGCCTAAGCTCTTGAACAATGTCTGCATCCATATGACTTCCTTAGCTGCTTCCACAAGTCCTTTGTATTCTGCTTCAGTTGATGATAATGCTACTGTATGTTGTTTCTTTGAACACCAACTTACAAGATGATCACCAATGTATATCATGTAACCATGAGTTGATCTTCTGTCATCCTGGTTACCTGCCCAATCTGAATCACTATAGGCTCTCAACTTCAAATCTGATGTAAAAGGATAATATAATCCTTCTTTTATAGTTCCTTTGATATATCTGAGAACTCTTTGACCTGCAATCCAATGTGGGTCCTTTGGACAATGCATGAATTGTGACAAGACTCCCACTGCATAACTAAGATCAGGTCTTGTTAGTGTAGCATAAATCAAACTACCCACAAGAGATTGATACTTCCTCATATCTTTGTAGTCTGCACCATCATATTTACTGAGCTTGTGATTAACTTCAAGTGGAGTTGAAGCTTCTCTGCAATTTTCCATATCAAACTTCTTCAACAAGTTCAGAAGATACCTTTCTTGTGACACATATATTCCATGATCTGTATAAGTAACTTCCATTCCAAGAAAGTATGATAACTTTCCTAGGTCACTGATCTTGAATTCTTTTTCAAGCAATCTCTTTACCTCCTTGATTCCTTCATCTGAAGTACCTGTGATTATAATGTCATCTACATAAATACAAATGTAGATTGTACCTTCCTCTGTTCTTCTGATAAGTAGACTTGGGTCTGCTTTTGAACTTTGATATCCAAGGTCATTGAGATACTTCACCAATCTATAGCTCCAAGCTCTTGGAGCTTGCTTCAATCCATACAATGCTCTTCTCAACCTGCAAACAAAATTTGGATACCTGGAATCTATGAACCCTTGAGGTTGTTCCATGTATACCTCATCTGATATGTATCCATTCAAGAATGCATTTTTTATATCCAATTGACTTAGAGTCCATCCTTTTGAAGCTGCAATAGAAATGATTGTCCTTATAGTTGACATCTTAGCTACGGGACTGAATGTCTCATCATAATCTATGCCATAGGTCTGGGCATAGCCTTTCACCACCAATCTAGCTTTGTATCTGGCTATACTTCCATCTGCAAGCTTCTTCACTTTATAAACCCATTTATTTCCAATTACTTTCTTACCATTTGGTTTAGGAACAAGTTCCCATGTCTTGTTCTCCTCCAGTGCATTGAACTCTTCCTTCATTGCTTCTTCCCATTGCTTCTTACCTTTAGCTTCATCATAATTCTGAGGTTCTTCATCATCTTTGACCATATATGCATAGTTCTTCTGAGTTATGTAAGAAGTATCATAAGAATACCTTTCTGGTTGTCTTCTAGTCCTGCTTGACCTTCTTGGTTCACATTCTTCATATGTGTCTAGATACACTTCTTCATCAAATATAGGAGCTTCTTCATTCCTTCTTGTTAATCCACTTTTGGATGTACTTGCTTGCATATAGTCTTCATCTCTATTTACCTGCACAATTGATTTTCCTTTCTCACATCTTCTTACCTCTTCTTCAAATTCTTCAGCTGTATGACTTTGATCTGCATACCAACTTTTCTGTTCATCAAATGTAACATCTCTAGAAACAAGAAATTGTTTGGTTAAAGGATTCCACAACCTGTAACCCATCTGCTTTTCATCATAACCAATGAACACATATTTTTCTGCCTTTGGTTCAAGTTTATGCCTAAGTTGTGATGGCACATAAGCATATGCAATTGATCCAAACACTCTACAATGATCTAGTGTTGGTTTCTTACCCCACCAAGCTTCATATGGAGTCATACCATTGAGAGCTGCACATGGTAATCTATTCACAAGATATGTAGCTGTATTTACAGCCTCAGCCCAAAGATAATTTGGACAATTCTTCTCCTTTAGCATAGCTCTAGCAAACTCAACCAAAGTCCTGTTCCTTCTTTCTGCTACACCATTTTGTTGTGGTGTATACCTGCAAGTTATTTCTCTCTTAATACCTGCATTCCAAAGATAATCATTGAACTCTTGGGAGAAGTATTCTCCCCCTCCATCAGACCTCAGTCTTTTAAGCTTTTGACCTATGACTCTCTCTGCATATGCATGAAAACACTTGAAAGCTCCAAACACTTCTGATCTTTCCTTCAAAACATATAATGTTATCCATCTTGTAGCATCATCAATAAAAAGAACATAATACCTTGAGCCACTGATAGATCCTTCTTTTGTTGGTCCCCATACATCTGTATGAATGAGCTCAAGTACTCCATCATGTTTGAATCCTTTCTTCTGAAATGGTAACCTATGTGCTTTACCCATTTGACATGCTTCACATTTATAAACCATATGTTGACTTTGCACATTTGGTAATCCTAGTACAGACTGATTAGCAACCATAGCTTTAATTCCTCTTTCATTGAAATGACCTAATCTCTTATGCCAGAGATCAAGTTCTGTAATCACTGCTTCACCATGTGTGAGCAAAGCTTGACCAATGTTCCCTTGCACTCTTAAAGTAAAGAGTCTACCTTCTTTCTTACCAAAGACAATCTGATTATACCCATTCTCTGGATCTTCAACAAATACTCCTTCATTTGTAAACCTGACTTGAAAACCTTTTTCAACTATCTGTCCCACACTAATCAAGTTTTTAGGTATTGTGGGAACATACAAAACATTGGTTAGCAAATCTGCTCCACTCTTGCATTTCACCTTTCCAATTGAATGTACACTATGTCTGGTATTATCACCTGTTTGAACTGTGTGACTAGAAATGCCTTTTTCCAATTCTGACATCAATTCTATGTTTCCTGACAAATGATTAGAACATCCAGAGTCAATGTAAAATACCTTTAGATCTTCTTTATCTGATGTGCTGATTGAATTCATCATCAATGATGTATGACTTTCATTCTGTGTGTCATTTGCATAATTGTAGTAGGTGGTGTTGTAGGATTGATTTTGTCCCCAACTTCTTCCTCCACCTCTACCATAGCCTCCTCTTTGACTTTGTCTACCTCTTTGAAAATTACTTTGATATCTTCCACCTCGGCCTCTGCTATTGTTGTTTTGATTCTGGTTTGAACCTTGTTGGTTGTGCCAACAGTCATGAGCCAAATGATTACTCAATCCACAGATCCAGCAAGCCTTCTTGTTGTTATTTTGATTACCTCTTCCTCTTCCAAAACCTCTTGCTCTTCCTCTGCCAGTGCCTTTACCTCTTGCATAATAAGCTTGAGAACTAGACTCCTCTTCATCCTTTGCTTTACCTTTATCTCCTTTCTTCTTGTTCTTCATGTACATTGCAGAACTTTGTCCTTTATCTCCATCTCCCTTCAAGTCTTGCTCATATGTGAGCATCAAACCAAGCAACTGGTTCAAATCTAGAACATAATGGTTTAATGAAAGTTCTGTTGATAAGACAAAAGGTTTCCACCTTTCATCCCCTCTCAAACCTGCAAGTAGCTGAGCAATCAATATGTGATCTTCAACATCTTCATCTATGGATCCAAGACTATCTGCTAGATCCTTCATCTTAGTGACATAATCACTAATACTTTGACTTGGCTTCTTTTTGAATGTTGTAAACTCTGACCATAGACTTGCTTTCCGTGCTTTAGTAGTACTTTGAAAATGATACTCCAATGCATTCCATATATCTTCAGATGATTCCAATCCTCTGATGTGTGGTAGCAAATGATCAGAGATTGTATTGTAGATGTATGCTTTTGCACCTGCATCCTTCTTCTGCCAATGCTTTAAAGCATCAAGTTCTTCTTTCTTTGGTCGGCTTTCATCTTCAAATACTGGCTTCTCTTCTTCACCTGTAACATATATCATGAGATCCTTACTCATAAGTAAGGCTTCCATTCTCATTACCCATGCGGGGTAATTATCTCTGTCCAGTTTGCCAATGGAGATATGATCTGCCATAGTTCTTTCCTTCTGCTGCAACCTGTGAGCTTAAAGGATAAAAGATAATACCTTTTGAAGTTCTTTGTGTATGAGGATACTTTTGAAGTAACCTTTTGATGCCTTGTGTCTTCAAATGCTTCACCTTTCAAACTTTAATGGAAAACTTTACAAAACTTCTCGTACCTTTGTCGCCTTCTGCTCTTCAGGACCTTTCTGCTCTGATACCACTTGTTGATGTATGAAACACCACAAGAAATGAATTAATGTGACACTAGAACACCTCTATGGTCACCATTAACTCATTGCCACTCCAAACTTTGAGAAATGATAGCCTAAAGTGAGAGCTTTGCTTCTACAGAAATTCCTAGTCACTGAAATGACATACCTTCAGTATTTTGCTAATTTCTCCTAGCTCAAGTATTATTTCTCCTAGAGCTTTCCAACAAGCTATCATATGCATCAAACGGATCTCTAGAACTCAAGTTATGGCCCTCACAAGATGACCCTGTATGACCTTCCAAAATTGGAAACTTTGCCTGTTTTAGTATTCCTGGTGTCCAAAAATAAAAAATTCGATGCGTGGCATCAAATTTCAGTCCAAGTCGATGCCGGGCATCGACTTTGGGCTTTTTTTGGCTATTTTTCTGCACTAGAAACACTCTATTTTACACACACATGAAGAAGATGACTTATATGCTAGAAGTCGATGCCGGGCATCCATTTTATGCTGGAACTCGATGCCAGGCATCGAGTTGCTCCACAAACTTCATATTTTTAGAAGATTCAACAACAGTTAACACACAGGGAATGGAAATAATGACTTATCAGCCAAGATTCGATGCCAGGCATCGAATTGCTCAGAAAACTTGAACTTTTGAATTCATCACACAATAGGCAAGCATGGAGATGATGGAGAGAGACTCATACACAGAACATTAACTATTTCTTCTCATAACTATGGAAAACTCAGAAATTTACAGATGCTTTCTCACTCAGAGAAGCCCGACGATACTCAGTCGTATAAAATGAACTCCTTCTTCTACTTCTTCTCTCTCGCTCTCTCTCACCGCGTCAGTTGATACAAACTAACTTATATAGATTTTCGTATTCTCGTGATTTAAAAAAAACTTCTAGAACTAAAGTGAACTAACTTTACAAATATGATACACTTGTGAATTTGTCCCTTCACATAGGCATGGGGTTTTCTTCCTAAGATTTGACCTTCAAATATATGTCCAATTAGTGAGTGTTTCTCCAACAATGCGGTGATGAAGATGGAGTGTGGGGGAGGTGAAAAACACTAAAAACAACAACAAAAACTGAAAATTTTACCTTCCAACGCTACTTCTTGCTATACTCTTACCATCACACGTTCGTCCTAGACTCGATCCCCGGCAACGGCGCCAAATTTGTTGTTGCTCTAGCACAATGGTGAGAACCACGTTAAGAAGCTCCACCTCCTTAATGTCAATCCGCGGAAGAGATAGGAGTGATATGAAGATCGTGAATGTGAGATGAAGTGAGAGTGAAGGTGAGAAGCACAAAGATGCACACACACATACACACACACTACGAAGAGACAAGCAAGACACAATGGAAGGTGAGAAATCAACTCTATTACTCAAGAACACTATTACAAGCTCAAAAGAACTCTAACCTCAAATAAGCTAACCTCAAAAATGAGCTCTCTAGCTCTTTTTATAGTTTCTAGACTAGTTTTGACCGGTTTCACATCTAGTGACCGGCATAGTTAAAAATTAGGTCCTAGATGCTATTTGGAAGGGTAAACGGTGTCTAAAAATAACGAAAATTGATACGCTTGTTCTACCTAAGCTCCTCAAGCTCGATGACTCCTTGGCTTGCACAAAATGGAGCGAGAAATTAAGAAAAGGGTTTTTCTATGTTACATATGTTACATTAGTGATGAAAATCACTGTTGGAGGTCTTTGAAAAGTATTTGAAAACATAATTCTTTGAAAAAAGATTCGACTGGCTCCCTGCGTCGTTACATGCTTCCGCGTCTTCTATGCCTCTGGCTGCTTCCAACAGTATGTGTGTGTCTATGTGTATGTATATATGTGTGTATGCATGTGTTTGTGTGTGTATGCATGTGTATCTGTGTGTATGCATGTGTATGTATTTGTGTATGTGAGTGTATGTGTGCGTATATATGTGTATGTGTGTGTATGCATGTGTGTGTGTATGCATGTGAGTGCATGTGTGTGTATGCATGTGAGTGCATGTGTGTGTATATGTGTATGTGTCTGTATGTATATATGCATGTGTATGTGTGTGTATGAATATGTTTGTGTATGTGTATCTATGTGTATGCATGTGTATGTATGTGTGTATGTGTGTGTATATATGTATGTGCATGTCTCTTATGTGTGTGTGTGCATATGCATGTGAGTATATTGGTGTGTGTCTATGTGTATGTATATAAGTGTGTGTATCTCTATGTTTGTGTATTCATGAGTGTATGTGTGTGTCTATGTATGCATGTATGTACATACCCGAATGTGTGTGTGTGGGAGTGTGCTCCTAGCATGATGATCACCCTCTCTCTCTGTCTCACTCTTGACCATGGTTCATTCATCAGATCCCGATACAAATGTGTCAGGAGAAATCCAATTTTTTTTATTGTATTTGCATGATATCCCTTACGCGACTCTTCTGCATTGCAAGCAGTTTTCTCATGTCACTAGGAGCATCATCAATGTGTGATGCTCCTAGAGATGGTATTTTTATTCACTACATAAGTGTAGTCATCATCGCTTATGCGATTGTCCCTTTTTTTTCTCCTTGGGCATCTCTTATGCAATGTTGCTTAGAAATAGCATTGCATAAGCGAAGCTACCCTCCTCTTTTTGTAATTGAGGGTGTCCCAATGCCCCAATATTCCTTGTAGTGTATGTTGTCGATAGCTATCAAGATGATCTCTCCTACGGTAGCATCCTTCGCTCCTCTTGAGTAACATAAGATGGCCTTCTAAGCCCATCACGAGCAACTTTCCTTTGTAAATCATGTCTATGGTTTAGCATCTAAACCACCATAATTTTATTCACTTATGAGAAATTAACACACATCCACCTTCTGTCTAATGCTCTCTATACATACATTTAATTATGTAGTTCAACTTTTTTTTATCCTAGTCCTTCTAATGAAGGAGTGCGCAATTGTTATATTGCATCTTTTAGAGTGATTGGTTACATTGGTGCATAGTAATGCCAACTTTATCTATGTGGATTGATCCATCTAGATGGTTGTGACACACGATGTGATTGTTGTGGTGTAGATGCATCATTGCCACCACAACATCCACCTCCACTTGAATGTCTACCTCATGATTGACATGATGAGCTAGATACTACTCGTGAGGCTCTAGATGATCCACCATATTTGTGATTGTGTCTTATAGTAGGCACTTGAGAACCAAAACCCTCATGATACTTAAGAGATGCAATATCCACATGTGTGGTCTACCCCATAGGTGGTCTAGTAGGGGAAATGATGGAGGATGAGTCTCACAAAGGTGAGAAAGGTAGATCTCATGAACACTTGTAATTCCCAATGCATTTGTGCAGGAGTCATACAAGATAAGATCTCGTAAAGCTCTGCATCACTACACTAACATAGTCTAGTATCATCGGCCATGCTATGGAAAAAAAATCCCATATCAATAAGCTCATAAAAAATAAATAAATTTCAATAATACCCTAGGTGATTCCTCTCAAGCTATCAACCTAGTATGTCCAGATTGCTTTGTAGTCCTCGACACATCAAATCTCATCCCCACTCTTCTCCTCTCAACAGTTTTCATTCCCACATTACTTTTTAGCCTCATCTTGGTCCTCACATTGTTGCATAAGGATGAGAACTGATGTATGAGGAATAGGAACTAATGTTGAAACCCATGTTGATAGATTTTTTGCTCTAAGAAAGATTAAATATGCATGTATATATGTATAGATGTGTGTATGTGTGTGTAAGTAAGTAAGTACATAAATAAGTAAGTAAGTAAGTAAATAATGTTGGGAAAGATGGATGGATACTCCAAGAGACTGAGTAGGTACTGCTAAACCTACTTTGTACCAGCCCTCTTTTGCTTCAAAATTGATAACTAGACCTCCTTAGCTTTCCAATGACACCATAAAATGTCCTATGTCCTTTGGAAATGATGTGTGAAATGATTGAATCAAAATAGATAACTTTGGAAGTCACAAACTCAAGAAAACTTTCTATTTATGTCTTGATACCTGCTGGGTATTTTGCTCAGTATGACCAGCACAGTAGAAATTGGAAAAATTCCTTTTAGGGGTATCTAATTAGCTTAGTAAGCTACCTATTCCAAGTGGAATTATGTAAAATGATAAACTATGCTAAGAGAAATCAATTTAGCAAGTTAAGCTATACCCCCAACTTTTTAGGACTGTAGTAGAAAATGACCAGAGATCACCTCGACGCAGATTTCTCCAAAATGGCTGAGTATAATGTCTTCAAACTTTGATGTCATGTAGATTACTTCAAGCTGAATCCAATAAGCTTTGAATCACTGAATTTGATGAAGAATTGACCGAGATATGCCCTTGACAAGTTGACAGACTTTTGAGTAGACTAACTGAGAACTCAGAGATGGACAATATGAATGTATGTATTAATGAACATTTGTATACAACTCCATTTGCATGAACATCAATGCCAAATGGTGTAGAGAGGTGTGGGCTAGAGTGTAGACCTCACACACACTCAGAAATTAGTAATGCTAGGCTCGGGAGCTCTCTCTCTCTCCCGCGACTTTTCATGTCCATTTTTATAAGAGATGAGTGAAAGTTTGAATTCAAATTCAAACTTTTGGCTCTGTATGATCAAGCTCCTAAATGCTAGGAGATATTCTTTCAATCATACAACTAATTTTTCCATGAATCCTTTTGGTAGGTGATTACAAGATATTCCAAGTCAATTTGACTTTTACAATGAGATAAAATGGTAATTAACCACTAGCAATGGTTCCTATGCTTCTTCACATATGTAAGATCTTTCAAGCCAAATGTGTAGGCTTGTGATTTACACCAACAACTCCCCCTCAAGCCAAACATTTTGGCTTACATCTTCATCTTCAATCTTCAAGTATATCCTGCAATCCAATCATGGATTTGAACCTGCAAAGTTTGATTCCATCCAAAGCTTTAGTCAACAAATCTTCACATTGCATGTTGGTTGATACATTGGTAAGTTGAATGTCCTTGCTTATCAATTTCTCTCTCACATAATGGTAATGGACCTCTATGTGTTTGGTCCTAGCATGGTAAATAGGATTAGCTACAAGGTGAAGAGAACTTGTATTATCTCCAAAGATTATTGGAGACCTAGTAAATAAACCCAATTCTGTATACAGAAGCTTAATCCATATTGCTTCTTGTGTGGCATTAGCCAGTCCTCTATACTCTGCCTCTGTGGAAGACAAAGCGACAGTAGGTTGCTTCTTTGAAGACCATGAAATTGGTTTGTCACCTGCAAAAGAAATATACCCAGAAGTGCTCCTCCTATCATCCTTGCATCCTGCCCAATCTGCATCTGAATAAATTTTGATATCAATATCTAAAGTGTAAGGGAAATACAAACCATGGTTCTGTGTACCCTTGAGATACTTCAAGATTCTCTTGGTAGGCTCTAAGTGAGGTATCCTTGGCTTGTGCAAAAATTGACTTAGCACACTAACTCCATATGCAATATCTATCCTTGTTAAGGTAGCATAGTTCAAGCTACCCACCATGCTTTGATAACCTGTAATGTCCTTGACTTGAATACCTTCATGGGCACTTAGCTTTGGGTTTACCTCCATTGGAGTGCTTGCTACTTTAGCATCCTACAAGTGAAACTTCGTCAACATATCCTGTACATATTTTTTCTGAGTGATATATATCCCTGAATTAGTGTAGACTAATTCAAGTCCCAAAAAATATTTCAATAGACCAAGATCATTGATTTTGAACTCCTTCATCATTTGACTTTTGATATATCTGATTCCATTGACATCATTACCTGTAATGATGATATCATCAACATAAACACAAAGGTATATTACCTCTGAATTACTTCTCTTTATGAACAGAGAAGTATCTGCCTTGCTCATGACAAAACCTTGGTCTTGGAAGTATGTAGTTAACCTATAACTCCATGCCCTAGGTGCCTACTTCAATCCATATAAAGCCTTTTTTAATTTGCAAACATATGTTACCTTCTTGGGGTCCTCATAGCCAGGAGGTTGTGACATATATACCTCCTCTGAAATCCATCCATTCAAGAAAGCATTCTTGACATACAATTGGTACATATTCCAATTTTTTGATGCAGCAACACTTACCAACACTCTGATGGTTGGCATCTTGGCCACAGGTGAGAATGTCTCCTCATAGTCAATGCCTTGGGTTTGTGCAAAACCCTTGGCTACCAATCTGGCTTTGTACCTATTGATTGTGCCATCAGAATTTCTTTTAAGCTTATAGATCCATCTGGATCCTATTACCTTCATTGAGTCCTTCTTAGGTACTAACTCCCATGTGTCACTCTCTTTGAGGGCATCAATCTCCTCATCCATAGCTTCTTTCCATTCTGATTTAGTTATTGCTTCTTCATATGATCCTGGTTCTTCATTTGACAAATCTTTGGCAAGATAAACAGAATGTTTAGTGACAAGAGATGTATCATACCCATATCTAATAGGTTTCTTGCTTTCTCTTTGTGATCTTCTAAATGGTTGAGTTGAGGATTCAGGTATGTCTTCAAGCTTCTTAATCTTCATTTTGCCTTTGGACTTCCATGCTTTGAATTCTTCAAGGTTGATAGTATCTTCATCATCTGAACTTGAGTCTTCATTCTGAGTAGGTTCCTCCTTTGTAAGGCTTGGAAATTCCTCTTCCAAATCATAAGGTAATTTAACCTTCCTGCATTCATTCTCATACCAAGAATCATTTTCATCAAAGACAACATCTCTGCTTATCATAAATCCCTTATTGATAGGATTATAAAACCTATAACCTTTTTTATTTAAATCATACCCAATAAAGATGCATTTTTCAGCCTTTGGGTCTAGCTTACCTCTTATCTAAGAAGGAATGTGTACATATGCTACACATCCAAATATTTTGCAATTGTCAAGTGAGGGTCTCTTACCATGCCATGCATCATAGGGTGTCATGCCATCAAGAGACTTAGATGGTAACCTGTTTATGAGGTAAGTGGCAGTAGAAATAATTTCTGCCCATAGATAGTTAGGTAACCTTTTCTCATTAAGCATAGATCTAGCTGTCTCAACAATTAATCTATTTCTTCTCTCAGCTACCCCATTCTGTTCAGGAGAATACCTTGTGGTTATCTCTCTTTTGATGCCTCTATCTTGCAAGAAGTTTTCAAATTCATTGGAGAAGTACTCACCTCTTACATCTGACCTTAGCCTCTTCAAATTTCTTCCTATCTGATTTTCAACTAATGCAAGATATTTTTTAAAGCAATTAAATACCTCATCCTTGTGCTTCGTGAAGTATAATACAGCCCATCTGCTATAATCATCAATGAAAGATACATAGTACCTTGAACCTGAGACTGAGGGGTCTTTGCTTGGTCCCCATACATCTGTGTGTACAAGCTCTAGGTAATCTTCATGCATGTATCCTTTCTTTGAGAAGGGTAACCTGTGAGACTTCCCAAATTGACAAGCACCACACTTATAAATCAGATGTTGCTTGGATACATTAGGTATCCCAAGCACACATTGGTTCCTGCACATTTGTTTCAAGGTTCTTTATCCTCTGTGCCCTAACCTTTTGTGCCAAATCTCAAGCTCTGAAAGTGTTTGATCTTTATAGTTGTATAGTGCAATATTCTTTGTATCTTCTAACTCAAAAGTAAAAAGTCTACCTGATTTTTCTCCTTTAGCAATCCTCTTGAACCCATGTCTTGGATCCTCCACATATGCTCCATATTGGTTGAATCTGAGCTGCAAACCTTTCTCCACAATCTAACCAACACTCATCAAATTTTTGGTAATGGTTGGTACATAGAGTACCCTACTCAACAAATTCTGATTTCCATCACAAGTCTTAACATTCCCAACTTTAACTACTAAATGTTTTGTATCATCACCTGTTTGGACTTGATGTTTATCTTTTGGTTCCTCAAGATCAGAGAGTAATGCTACATTGCCAGCCACATGATTTGAACATCCTGAGTCAATGTAGAATAGGTGGTCATCATTTGTACCTGATTTTGAAGTCATGTTCATGATCAGAAGAGAGTCATCCTGCTCCTCTGTGTAGCTGTTGTAATCCTTCCTGGATTTGAATCCTCCTTGGAAGTTGCCATTGTAATTATTGTTGTAGTTGTTGTTGTAATTATTGTTGTAGCCTTGGTGATGGTTGAATCTGCCTCTTGACTATGAGTAGCCACCTCTTTGGTATCCTCTTCCTCTCTGATTCTTGTAATTCCTGAAACACTCATCTGTAGTATGATTTGATAAACCACAAATGTTGCATGGTGAGGAGTTATAAGATCTCCCCGTACCTGGCTTACCTCCTCTGCCCCTTCCTCTTGAAGATCTACCTCTCCCTGCATAGTTGGCTTGAGAAGTAGAGCCTTCATCTTCCACCTTCTTGCTCTTGCCTTTATCTTTAGACTTCTTATCAGTGTATAGGGCAGAAGAGTTATTACCTTTGGATGTGTCTCCATTTTTGTTGAGCTTTGCTTCATGAGTAAACAATTGTTCCATGAGAGTTGTAATATCTGGAGTGTGCATGTCCATGTAAAGATCCATGGCAGTGGTGAAGCTTTCCCATTTGTCATCAGCCTTGATCCCATTGATCACTTGCCTTACAATCTGTTCTTCTTCAATCTCTTCTCCTATGCTTGCTAATTGATCTGCTACATCTTTAATCTTGGTCACAAATTCTGAAATAGCTTGCTTAGGTTGCTTCCTTAGTGTTGTGAATTCAATCCACAACTGATTTTTCCTAGCCCTTGTGTTGGAGGAAAAATATGATGACAAGGTTTCCCAAGTCTCTTGGGATATCTTACAATTTCTAATATGTGGCAAAAGAAAATCAGATACAGAGTTGAGTAAATAAGACCTTGCCAATGCATCCTTAGCACACCATGTGTTGAGCTTTTCATGTTCTTCCTTGGTTGGTAATCCTCTTGCTTTGAATGAGGGTAATTCCTCATCTCCTGAGATGTAACCATAGAGACTCCTTCCTTGTAAGTAGGTCTTCATCCTTAGAGACCATGCTTGATAGTTGTTCCTGTCCAATTTTTCAATAAATGAAGGAAAACCATCTCCCATTTTACCTTAGTTTGCTCTGATACCACTGTTGGGAAAGATGGATGGATACTCCAAGCGACTGAGTAGGTACTGCTAAACCTGCTTTGTACCAGCCCTCTTTTGCTTTAGAATTGATAACTAGACCTCCTTAGCTTTCCAATGACACCATAAAATGTCCTATGTCCTTTGGAAATGATGTGTGCAATGATTGAATCAAAACAGATAACTTTGGAAATCACAAACTCAAGAAAACTTTCTATTTATGTCTTGATACCTGCTGGGTATTTTGCTCAGTATGACCAGCACAGTAGAAATTGGAAAAATTCCTTTTAGGGGTATCTAATTAGCTTAGTAAGCTACCTATTCCAAGTAGAATTATGTAAAATGATAAACTATGCTAAGAGAAATCAATTTAGCAAGTTAAGCTATACCCCCGACTTTTTAGGACTGTAGCAAAAAATGACCAGAGATCCCCTCGACACAGATTTCTCCAAAATGGCTGAATAGAATGTCTTCAAACTTTTCCAGCATGTAGATTACTTCAAGCTGAATCCAATAAGCTTTGAATCACTGAATTTGGTGAAGAATTGACCGAGATATGCCCTTGACAAGTTGACAGACTTTTGAGTAGACTAACTGAGAACTCAGAGATGGACAATATGAATGTATGTATTAATGAACATTTGTATACAACTCCATTTGCATGAACATCAATGCCAAATGGTGTAGAGAGGTGTGGGCTAGAGTGTAGACCTCGCGCACACTCAGAAATCAGTAATGCTAGGCTCGGGAGTGCTCTCTCTCTCTCTCTCTCCCGCGACTTTTCATGTCCATTTTTATAAGAGATGAGTGAAAGTTTGAATTCAAATTCAAACTTTTGGCTCCCTATGATCAAGCTCCTAAATGCTAGGAGATATTCTTTCAATCATATAACTAATTTTTCCACGAATCCTTTTGGTAGGTGATTACAAGATATTCCAAGTCAATTTGACTTTTACAATGAGATAAAATGGTAATTAACCACTAGCAATGGTTCCTATGCTTCTTCACATATGTAAGATCTTTCAAGCCAAATGTGTAGGCTTGTGATTTACACCAACAAATAAGTAAGTAAGTAAGTAAGTAAGTAAGTAAGTAAGTAAGTAAGTAAGTAAGTAAGTAAGTAAGTAAGTAAGTAAGTAAGTAAGTAAGTAAGTAAGTAAGTAAGTAAGTAACTAAGTACTTGTTGAGCCGGTCAAAGTGGTGACTTGAAAAAGTGATGCACAGGTGGTGCACAAGTGGCCAAGGACATGGGTGTACAGGTAGTGCACAAATAATTGTTCACAATGGACTTGCAGGAAAAGTTAAATGTAGGTTGCAAAAAGTTCTTCCTTTTTTTTTAAATTTTATGGAAGGGTCAAGTGAACCCTCCCTTATGACCACATTTTGGAGAAACTAAGATCAAAAGTGTAAAAGATAAGAAGTGAAGATAGTACACAAGAGCTTATATGTGGCCCCCATTTAAATTTTTGTTTTCCATAAATTCACTACAAGACAAAATAGGCAGTCATTGCTCTTTACATGAGAAGGTTCTTGGGAAAACAAAGTAAGCATCAAGATAGACAAGTATTTGAAGCCACATACATAAAGGAAATCGACACACCATAAAGGAGCAAGAGCATACATTACACTGAGAGAGAAACACACACACTCTTGAACAATGTGTAGAGAGGCAAAGTGTGCAAAGAGAGAGAGAGAGAGAGAGAGAGAGAGAGAGGGACAATGTGTGCAAAGGAGGTGACAATGTATATAGAGAGAGTGCACAGAGAGCAAAGAAAGTGTGACAAAGTATCATCAAGGAGGTGTTGCAGGTAGATAGTAGAAGTGACCAAGCCTTCAATGATGGAGAGTGTTAATCTCCAAAAGAACAACCTACTCTTGAATTTAGAACACCTCTATATCAAGAGTAAGTCAAAACCTTCACTAAATTAGAGGTCCAATCTCCAAATTATCAAAAGTTGAGAAAATCTGTGAAGAAGGTAAAACACAGAAAGTCTGCTGCACAATTTCTTCTCATTGACCTATCAAACATGTAAAGTTTTCTATGAAATTTTGTATGGAGTGTCACCTAGAGATTGCGCACCTTCTCCAAGTTAAAGTTCTTCAAAAGGTTTAGTATAACTTGAGAAATCAAATTCACAAGTTACCTATGTCTGAATCTGCACTTCTGAGAAGTCGATTTAGACACCCCTAACTTCTTAACTTCAATTCTCTCAGTACAAAACCCGTTTAAGCAAATGCTTCTAGCCACGAGTAGATTACCTTCCAACTTAAAGATTAAGTGCTTGCTTGCACAAAACTTTAAACTATGGAGTGAGAACTGACCAAAAGATTAAGATCGAAATTTGCGCCTGTTTCAGAGAACTGTGAACACTCAACACATATGAATGTTCCTACTAATAATTCTCCTAGCCTGTTTGCAATTAGACTCTGAAACTCAGGTCACAGACTCATTAACTACCAACTTAGATATCCTCAAAAGGATTTCACAATTGATCAAACACAGACGGAGCAGACACGAAAAGATCGGGCGCAATATTTCTTCATTTACTCAGAAAGTTACAGTTGAGTGATGAGAGGAAACTCAACTAACTTTTCACATGTCTCATGACATCTATCTTCCTCATTCTTGACTTCTATCTATTCTCACATATACTCTCATATCACGCCTCGACATTTTCAAGGTATTTATAGATAAATTTGTACAAGTCTATGACTAATCAAAGATCTAAGTGACCTATGTACATATGTATACATTCCTCACATACTCTGAATGTGTCTTCCTTCCAAGCTTCAAGAATTGATCTCATCCTTCATTCTTTAGTCTTCAAACATTCAATTGGTGATTGATCTGCACCAACAGCTCCCCCTCAATCATCAATTGAGGTTTCTTCTTTCTTCTTTATACCTGCCATGTCTTTAAACTTTTGTAGCTTTGGTCCATCCAAACTCTTTGTAAGCATATCAGCTATCTGATCTTTTGTTGAAGTATGTATGACTTCAATCTCCTTATCCATCACTTTCTCCCTTAGAAAGTGATACTGTATCTCAATGTGTTTGGTCCTGGCATGAAAAACAGGATTAGCAGCTAAATACAATGAACTCATGTTATCTCCATATATAATTGGTACCCCATGCACAATGTCAAAACTCTTCATCAAAGTCTTGAGCCAAATTACTTCCTTTGCAGCTTCAACCATGCCTTTATACTCTGCTTCTGTAGAAGACAAAGCAACTGTATGTTGCTTCTTGGAACACCATGAGATAAGTTTATCTCCCACATAACACATGTATCCAAAAGTTGACCTTCTATCATCTGGATTACCTGCCCAATCTGCATCACTATAAATTTTGATATTTGTATCTGAGGTAAACCCATAATACAAACCTTCATTGAGTGTACCCTTAATGTACCTCAACACTCTTTGACCTGCAATCCAATGTTCTTTCCTTGGGCAATGCATGAATTGAGACAAAACCCCTACTGCATATGATAAATCAGGTCTAGTTAAAGTAGCATAGATAAGACTACCAACTAAACTCTGATATTGTCTCATGTCCTTGAATTCTTCACCTCCAAACTTACTCAATTTGTGATTCACCTCCATTGGTGTAGGTGCTACCCTGCAATCATCCATTTTAAACTTGATTAACAAGTTCTTCAAATACCTTTCTTGGGTCACAAATACTCCATGTTGAGTATATGTAATCTCCATGCCCAAGAAGTATGACAAGTCTCCCAAGTCACTTATCTTGAACTCCTTTTCCATTTGCTTCTTGAGTCTTTGTATTCCTTCTTCATCTGTACCTGTAAGAATTATATCATCAACATATATGCACATGTATATGAAACCATTATCACTTGCTTTGACAAGCAAGCTACTATCTGCTTTAGACACCTGAAATCCAAGTTCCTTTAGGAACTTCACAAGTCTATAGTTCCATGCCCTTGGGGCCTGCTTCAAGCCATACAAAGCTCTCTTGAGCTTGCACACATAATCTGGATACCTTTTATCTCTGAACCCTTGAGGTTGCTCCATGAATACATCATCTGAAATATAACCATTCAAAAAAGCATTTTTCACATCAAGTTGACATAACTTCCAACCTTTACATGCAGCAATAGCTATAAGTGTCCTGATGGTTTTCATCTTTGCCACAGGACTATAAGTCTCATCATAGTCAACACCATAAGTCTGAGCAAACCCTTTGACAACAAGTCTAGCTTTATATCTAGACACACTTCCATCTGCAAACCTCTTGGTTTTGTAAACCCATTTGCATCCAATGATCTTCTGACTATTTGGTTTTGGAACCAAATCCCATGTTTGATTCTCCAATAGTGCATCAAATTCTTCCTGCATAGCTTTCTCCCATTTTTCCTTACCTTTTGCCTCTTCATATGTAGAAGGGTCTTCATCTGTTTTCATCATATAAGCATAATCTTTTGTGGCCAAAAATGAAGTATCATAGCTATACCTTGTAGGTTGCCATTTATTCCTTGTAGACCTCCTAAGCTCTCCACTTCTTGAGGTTTCTGGTTCTCAATATTCAGGATCAAATCTTGGTGTTTCTTCCACTTCAACCTGCACTTCATTATTCTCTTGTTCATCAAATATTTGAACCTTTGATTTACCTTTCCTTTGGTTCACTTCTTCTTCATCACCTGTATTGATATTGATTGTACCTGCATACCAAGTACTTTGCTCATCAAATGTAACATCTTTAGAAACCATGAATTGTTTTGTAGATGGACTCCACAATCTATAGCCCATCTGCTTATCATCATAACCAATGAAAACATATTTTTCAGCTTTAGGCTCCAACTTGTGCCTTAATTGTGATGGCACATATGCATATGCTACACATCCAAAAACTCTGCAATGATCCAAGGTAGGTCTCTTACCCCACCAAGCCTCATATGGTGTCATACCCTGCAAGGCTTTACATGGTAACCTATTGACCAAATAAGTGGCTGTATTTACAGCCTCAGCCCACAAATAATTAGGACAATTTTTCTCCTTCATCATGGATCTTGCAAACTCAAAAAGTGTTCTATTTCTCCTTTCTGCAACACCATTTTGTTGAGGAGAGTACCTGCAAGTAACTTCCCTTTTTATACCTGCATTCCATAAGTAATCACTGAACTCATTAGAGAAATACTCTCCCCCTCCATCTGACCTTAATCTCTTCAACTTATGACCTGTAATTCTTTCTGCATATGCATGATAGTGTTTAAATGTATTAAACACTTCTAACTTATCTTTGATCACATAGATAGTGATCCATCTAGTAGCATCATCAACATAAATCACATAATACCTTGACCCATTTATACTGAAATCCTTTGATGGTCCCCACACATCTGTGTGTACCAACTCAAGCTTCTCTGAGTACATAAAACCATGCTTGGAGTAAGAATTCTTATGAGCCTTACCTAATTGACATGCCTCACATTTGTATGTCATATGTTGACCTGCAACATTAGGCAATCCAAGCACTGAACCATTGTTAACCATATCTTTAATACCTCTTTCATTGAAATGTCCAAGCCTCTTGTGCCAAAGATCTAACTCAGAGATCTTATGTCCTCCATATGGGAACATAGCATGACCAATATTGCCTTGAATCTTCAATGTAAATAATCTTCCTTCCTTTTTCCCTGAAACAATCTGTTTATACCCTTGGCTAGGGTCTTCCACATATACTCCATCATTAGTGAACCTTACTTCATATCCCTTTTCAACAATTTGTCCTACACTTATCAAATTCTTAGGAATTGTAGGAACATACAAGACCTTACTCAATAAGGTGCTACCATCCTTGGCCTTCACTGATCCAATTGACTTCACATTGTGCTTTGTGTTGTCACCTGTCTGAACAACATGATTAAAAACATTATTCTCCAAATCAGTCATCAAGGATATATTACCACTCAGGTGATTGCTACACCCTGAGTCAATGTAGAAAACTCTCTGATCTTCACTCTGCCTTTCACAAGTTGCATTCATTATCAATGTTGAATCTTCCTTTTGATCTGAAGCATAATTGTAGTAGGTGTTGTTATAATGTTGACTTTGGAAACCTCTACCTGTATTTCTTCCAAAGTAACTCCTACCACCTCTGCCTCTGAAATTACCTCTTTGACTTCTGCCTCCTCTTCCTCTTGAATTATAATTTTGATTGTATCCACCATTACTCTGATTATTATGCCAACAATCATTAGCTAAGTGATTTGTCTTACCACAAATCCAGCAAGCTTTGCCTCCATCCTTGTTGTTTCTGCCTCTTCCTCTACCTTTGCCACCTCCTCTTCCTCTTAGGAAGTTGGCTTGAGTAGTTGTTCCTTCATCTTCATTTGCTTGTTGTTTTCCTTTGCTATTCTTCTTCTTATCTTTTGAGTACATTGCATGACCTGCACTCTTGTCACCATCTCCTTTAACATCCTGCTCAAATGTTAGCATATGACCTAACAACTGATTTAAATCAGAAGTGAAATGATCAAGTGATAACTCTGTAGACAAAATGAATGGCTTCCATTTGTCATCACCTCTCAAACCTGTAAGGATTTGCCTTACCAATTTATCCTCCTCAATGTCTTCATCAACAGCTCCTAATGCATCTGCAATGTCTTTCATCCTTGTTACATAGTCTGAAATAGATTGAGAGGCCTTCTTCTTGAAGGTTGTAAACTCTGCCCATAAAGATGCCTTCCTTGACTTAGTAGTATTCTGAAAATGCTCCTCCAAAGCATTCCAAATATCAGTTGCACTTTCAAGACCTCGAATATGAGGTAACAAGTAGTCATTGACTGCCATATATATAATGCTCCTAGCTTGAGCATCTTTCTTCATCCAATTTTTCAAATCTGCTAACTCTTCCCTAGTTGGAACACTAGGATCTCTGAACTGTGGCTTCTCTTCTTCTCCTGGGATGTAAGCAATTAAATCTTTGCTCATAAGATGAGCTTCCATCCTCATTGACCATGCAGGATAGTTTTCCCTATCCAATTTCTCTATCTGTAGAGAATCTCCCATCTTGTGTCTACCTGTGTATTGAAATCTTCAAGCTTTATGAACAATATATGTACCTTTACTTCGAATTAGACTCCTTTTGTCCTTCTTGATGCCGTATGGTCTCCTTCTTTTGCTTTGCCTTCAAACTTTCACCTTTTAGTTCTTCAAATGTTGAATTTCTTGAATCTGCAGCAGTCGGGACCCTCCTTTCCTTGATTTGATGTCTCCTGCTCTGATACCACTGATGGAGAGTGTTAATCTCCAAAAGAACAACCTACTCTTGAATTTAGAACACCTCTATATCAAGAGTAAGTCAAAACCTTCACTAAATTAGAGGTCCAATCTCCAAATTATCAAAAGTTGAGAAAATCTGTGAAGAAGGTAAAACACAGAAAGTCTGCTGCACAATTTCTTCTCATTGACCTATCAAACATGTAAAGTTTTCTATGAAACTTTGTATGGAGTGTCGCCTAGAGATTGCGCACCTTCTCCAAGTTAAATTTCTTCAAAAGGTTTAGTATAACTTGAGAAATCAACTTCACAAGTTACCTATGTCTGAATCTGCACTTCTGAGAAGTCGATTTAGACACCCCTAACTTCTTAACTTCAATTCTCTCAGTACAAAACCCGTTTAAGCAAATGCTTCTAGCCACGAGTAGATTACCTTCCAACTTAAAGATTAAGTGCTTGCTTGCACAAAACTTTAAACTATGGAGTGAGAACTGACCAAAAGATTAAGATCAAAATTTGCGCCTGTTTCAGAGAACTGTGAACACTCAACACATATGAATGTTCCTACTAACAATTCTCCTAGCCTGTTTGCAATTAGACTCTGAAACTCAGGTCACAGACTCATTAACTACCAACTTAGATATCCTCAAAAGGATTTCACAATTGATCAAACACAGATGGAGCAGACACGAAAAGATCGGGCGCAATATTTCTTCATTTACTCAGAAAGTTACAGTTGAGTGATGAGAGGAAACTCAACTAACTTTTCACATGTCTCATGACATCTATCTTCCTCATTCTTGACTTCTATCTATTCTCACATATACTCTCATATCACGCCTCAACATTTTCAAGGTATTTATAGATAAATTTGTACAAGTCTATGACTAATCAAAGATCTAAGTGACCTATGTACATATGTATACATTCCTCACATACTCTGAATGTGTCTTCCTTCCAAGCTTCAAGAATTGATCTCATCCTTCATTCTTTAGTCTTCAAACATTCAATTGGTGATTGATCTGCACCAACATTCAACCTTATTGGAAGCTTGAGTGCAAGGAGTGCAACATGGTGACAAGCTATAGGACAAGGTGAAGGACTGGTGCAAAGGTTGACTGCACAAGTAATTGTGATATTTTGTGTACATCTTTGGCTTAACTACTACGCATAGAGAATATTTTGTCTTGTTCTAGAAAAATCTAGTGTAATCTTTTATGTTAATCAAGACAAAGGCTTCTAGTGCAATTTTCTTTCTTCTTCTTCCTCCATTATTCTCCTACAAACAATAAAGCCCCTTTCAACTAAAGAATCCCCCAACAAAAATTTGCACGCTTTGTGGGACAAGGCCACTAGAGCATATGAGGACCACAATTACAAAGTGAAGAAGAAGTGCAAAGGTGTTGAGAGTGTGATTGAAGAGGTAACTTTTCCTTTTCCTTGGAATTTAGCTTAAGCCTAAGGAATAGGATGTGCAACTCATGACCGCAACCCGATCACAAACCTTAGGAGTTTCTTTCAAAACAAGAAAAAGGAAAGTCGCTCATAGGTCTGCTAGTCCTCTTTCATCCACATCATCAGTAGGAAATATGGTAGCTCCAGTAGACTTAGGAACTTTACTTTCAAGATTGAATATCAAATTTTCTTCCTTTAGATGATTAGCACATGAAGACCCTAAGGAGCATGTTAGATGATTTTTAGCCCTATGTAAAAGAAGGGGATTAATGTGAAGAGAAGATGCATTTCTAATCCTCTTCCCAAAAACATTGGAGGGTTTAGCCAATTTATAGACAACCATTTTGCTAGTTGGGATTTAATTAAGGATTTCTTCAAAACATAGTTCCAACAAGAAAACACAATGGAAAACATCACTGAAGAATTAGAGAACTTACAACTACGTACAGGGGAGACATTCCCTGAATTTGTTACTAGATCAATTAGTGCTCCCACAATAACAATAGATAAATTAATTACTACAACAACAAGGTTAGAGCAAATTTGATACCAATATGGATCTGGCTCTTCTAGTCTACCATACCCTATGGAACTTGAAGACCCAGTGACACAATTGAGAAAAGAGCTTGAGAACTTAAGAAGAAACAAGCCCCACAAAGAAGAAGAAAGTGTAGTGACACAAGTAAGGCATGAAATTGAAGCATTAAAACTACAAAAGGAAGATGAGACCCAAGCCAAAATTGCACAACTTTGATAGGAGCTACAAGAACATCCTGGAAGTGGCATCAGAAGTGGACTATGGTGCACCATGTGAAACAAATAAGTCCATTAAAAAGGAGGTTAGTATTTTTTATCTTTTAAAAATGGATCCAAAATGTAGATCAAAAGTTTTGCAGATCATTGATGAAGCCTCCACATCCACTCTCGTTGCAAAGGCTAATGCTATGAGTGAGGGTAAAGTTATAGGGGAAGCTCCCCTTGTAGATTATAAGAGCTCGTGTCTCTCTATCACTATTAAAAGATAAAATCTACAAGGAGTTAAAACAGATGGTTGCTTAGACATTAACTTGATGCCTAAACATACAAAGGAAAAGCTTGGACTTCAACCATCAAGACCAACCAACTTCACTGTGACATTGGCAAACCAAAGCAGACTAAGACCAATGGGAGTGGTCCCCCAGGTTCCAATTGAGATATAAGGTAGCATCTTTACATTTTTCTATTAAGACTACCACAAGTAGATGGAGGTTTTCCTCTCACGTACATGTGTGTGTCTATGTGTGTGTGTATGTATATGTGTGTGTATGTGTATGTGTATGTATGTATGTGTAAGTGTATGTATGTGTGTATATGTATGTGTGTATGCATGTTTATAAATTATTATTTTTTCTCTATATTGATCCTTTTTTAATTTGAGATTAAAATAATAGGAGAGATTATATGGTAGAAAGAAAAATGAGAAGAGCTTACATACCACCTGAGACGTGGTAGTATTTTAGCAGAGAGCTACGCCTTTAGGAATCATTTCCTCAACAGAAGGTATGCAAAATAGTTTATACTACTATGAGTTGTAATTTTCATATGTGTCATAAATATTTTACATTTAGTTGATGTACTTTTGATTTTTTATTTCTACATTTGTATGTATTATTGAAACTATATATATATATATATATATATATATATATATATATATATATTTAGTCAAAACACTAATCATTACTATGTTTTTTTTTTCAATGCAGTGAAAGGATTATGTTCTATATCCTATGAAAAAGGAAGTCGAATTTGCTACATATTGTGGATATTGACATCTGAATGAGCACATACGAGATCATCCAGATGATTTTGTGAGTAGTATTAAATTTGATGTACTTTATTTTATTTTTATTGATATTTTATATGTTTTATTTATTTATGTTTCTTAACCTCTATATCCATGATGCCTCTTCAGATACATCAAATCATGTGGATGATCATGATTAGGGAGGGGATTCAGATGATTGACCTGTTGCTTTGGATGTATTACTTTCATTGACACACACACACACACACACACACACATATATATATATATATACATATGATTACAACTCTCAATATGTAATGAATTACCAAGTGAATGTCCCATTTGGGTTATAGGAGTATATACAAGCCGGGGGGGGGACCTCCCAAAGAGGGAAAAAAGTGCCCTGATAGTCCTACTTGGTTAAGGAAGAAGCAGCCTACTCTAGCCACTTCTAGTTGTGAAGTTGAGTATAGGGCAACTTTCAGAGCGATTGTTGAGTGTGTTTGGCTCAGAAACCTTTTAGTTGATTTGGGTGTTGGTCAGTCTTTTGTCACCACCATCTTCATTGGCAGTCATAGTGCATTGGTAGTTTCAAGGAACTGTGTGTTCCATGCTTGCACAAAGCACATTGAGGTGCATTATCATTATTTCAAGGAGAGGTTCTTTACTGGAGAGATGATTTCCGTATATGTGACCACACAGGATAACATTGCATACCTTTTCACAAAGGCTCCGCATAGGGAGAAGTTTGAAGCTTTTCGCAAAGCTTTGGGATTACTTCCTTTTGTGGATTGATCTCTGTCCACATAGCTTGGCACTAGCTTATATGGGAGTGCCAGGTGCTTAATCACCACATCACTCCTAGAGGGGGATTTGTTAAAATATTGTGGTAGTGATGTGTGTGTATATTTGACCAAACTATTCCAAGCCTCTTTTGAAGCCTTGACATCTTGTATGTGCACACTCATGCTATCATGTATGCTAACAGATAGCCAATACATTACTTTTACTGCTCCTTGATTCCATTCTTCATATGCTCTTAAATGGTCCATAGTCTGATTCCTCTCTGGTAACTACGAAGTGTTTTTGTTCTCTCCTTCGATGTACTCCTAGTAGCCTTTGCCCAATAGGAAATTTTTCATTTTGAATCTCCAAGAATGGAATTTGTTCTTGTCCAAATTATCACTCATAAGCTAACTCATTCCATCTGCACTTGCCATTCTTGCAGTAGTTTGCAACACTACAAAAACACCAGAAGCAGTTTATGTGCTCCAATACTATCACACTATGACGTGATAGTTTGATCTTAGAAAAACACAGTTTTCGTGTATCAAGAGTACATGGAATCACTGGTGATTTAAGATCATTTGTGAATCGTGCTTTCTCCACACCTTCTCACGTACTCTTCATTGTCAGCGTTCTCCACGAGCTCTCTACAACCACACTGGTTGTGATACCATGTCATAAGGAAGGAGATAAGGAAGAGAGCTCACTCACACACTCTCGCACTCAAAGAGGAGCACACACAGATGGAGGCAAGGAAGAATAATCTTCTTCTTCTATTACATAAAAGTAATATACAAGAAGCACCTAATACAACAATATAACTAGTGCAATATATATCACTCTTGGTAGATGAATCTAATAAAGCTCACTAAATTGTCCTTGAAATATATCGGCGTGGCCCCTTTACATGTTAGGGAAATGAAAAAGTGATATGTATCATCCTTGATAATCACATGTTGAGCTTGATATCTCAATGGATATTAGGAAGGAGAAGAAGAAGGAAATACAATAATCTTAATTCAATATGAAGGTAAACAAGAAAATGTCATTCTAGATAGTGGATCTAGAGTAGCCATAATGACAAGAAAGATATGGGAAGAATGGGATGGCTAAGAAACTCGAACCTAGTAGAATGAGATTGCAATTGGTAGATGGGCATATGAAATCTTCTTAGTAAGACCTTTTATGAGACAATTTCATGTAGTCTAAGATTGGATAAAGATTGCCTTTACCTATAAAACCAAGGAAATGTAACCATTATCAATATGAGAAGAGGGACTTATCATAATATATCTCTAAGAGAACGGAATAAAGTGCACAATGATCAAGATTCTATAGGAGAATTTGTGGAATTTTGGGTTCACCTGAGCCTTCCAAACACTTTAAAAAACATTTTGAACCTTAGAGAATTACAGAAATACCTCTGCAACTTGCAACCAAATTTCTGCAATTATACCCTTTGTGAAAAATTAATTGTGCACTACCTGTGCACCTTGACACCCGACTTTGAACGCTTTGACCTCACCCATGTTGAGTTTGACTTTGAACATGTTGACTTTGAACACTTTGACTTTGAATGTGGTTGACTTTGACCAACATGACTTTTATGGGCTCAACAAGTAACACTAGTGAATGGAAAAATGATTCTTTGTAAGAATTACATCACTTCATTGGTCATTGGGAATCAAAGTCGATCAATATGAAAACCCCCACCATACTAGTAGGAAATGAAGACTCAGTTCTTCCTAGGAAAATGGACGTAATAAAGAACACTAAAGTGCAGTGTCATCTCACTTTAGAAGAGTTGTTGAAGGTTATACCTAAGTTGTGGAAGGATGTAGCAAACCAGTTATAGAGATGGCTACTACCCACTCTATGAAACAATCACTCACAAAAGTGTTAGAAATACCCATTGATACGATTGGAGATATGACCAAAGAAGAAGAGGGAAATACTTGTTTGCCTATCTCCTATCAAGGCTAGACCACCAAAAGCTCCACAAGAATGAAGCTGCAAATGGTCAATGGTCATATTCAAAAACCCTTAGGATTTCTGGAAGGCATCACCCTCACCACCTGTGGTGTGAAGTTTGAGCATACCTTTGCCATTTGTGAGTTTGGAAGGAACCACGCTCACAAGATGATTTTGGGATGTCCTTTCATGCGGCAATTGCAAATCATACAAAACTAGGCAACCAAATCTTTTTACATGCAACATTTGGGAGTGACTACCAAAGTCAATCTCAAAGACTATTCCCATGGAGACATACCCCCACTACAATGGAATGCCATCCATAAAGCACCTGAAGAAACTGAGTCTGTAGACTCCTTGGCATCAAACACTTCATGGTTGCACAAGGACACTCATTTATGGATGTGTAAAGTAGTAATGCGATATGAGAAGCAGTTAAAAGCCAGAAGCTTAGGCTCCGAACAACACCCATGTACCCCCCAAGATCCTAGCTATGCATCTATAGTATTCCCAGATGAGGAATTTGAGCCTCATAGATGGGCAAAAATCTTGGCCACCATGAACGCAGCGGTAAACGAAGAACAATTGACTCCTCACTCTGATGAGGATGGCTATGATATCTCTATCTTCATGATAAAGCCCATGGTAAGTGAGCGTGTTTTAGAACAACTTAAGGATGTGACCCTAGAGCCAACCGATGCTAGTGATGAAGATCTAGAGTCCATCATTATGGAGCCATTCTAATCTTCAAAAGATGAATATATGTTTCTAGTGGAAGCCACCCTTCTTGATCAAGCCGAGCTAAGGCAAGAAAAGAAACTCACAAGCAAGACCAATCTTGAAAGGAAGGAAGGACGAGAGAAATCCCCTAGAAGAGGAACCAATCCGCTTCCTATCATTGAATACCTGTTAGAACGTGTAATAGGCAAGGAAGTATACAGCTTCTTTGATGGATTCTCGGGCTACAATCAGGTAGCCATTGCCCCTAAAGTCCATAATAAGATGGATTTCGCCACAAAATGGGGCATATTTGCATTTCGTGTTATACCATTTGGTCTTATAAATGCACCTGCTACATTTCAACAACTGATGTGTCATGTATTCAAGGAATTCCTATGTAAGAACTTGGAGGTCTATGTTGATGATTTATGTGCTCATTTCAACATTAGGCAAATGCACATTTTCTTAATTGAAACAAATATTTGACAAATGAAGAGAATATCACATGTGCTTGAACCTAGAAAAGTGTGTTTTCATGGTAAGGCAAGGTAAGATTCTAGGACACATTGTGTCAAAGAATGGAGTTTCAACGAATGAGAATTAGGTTAGAGCCATTGCTCAACTCCCTATGCCAAAGAATGTCAAGGAAGTACAAGCTTTCATGGGGCATTGTGGCGAATATCAATACTTTATACACATGTATGTGGTCATTGCAACACCTTTGTACAACCTTTTGACTAAGTTCGAGTGGACAGACAAATGTGAGAACCCATTCAATGGACTCAAACAACGCTTGTGTTCAACACCAATTTTGATGATCCCAGATTGGAGTAGGTCATTTCATGTACATGTGGGTGCATCCAATTGTGTGTGCTAGCACAACCCATAGGTGAGGGCAATATAGACCTTCCTATAGCATATGCAATAAGGTAATTGAATGCAGCTCAAAGAAACTACACCACCGCTGAGAGAGAAGGACTAGGAATGGCTTATGTAGCAAAGAAATTCAAACATTACTTACTGGCAAACAAATTCAAATTCTTTACAGACCATCAACCACTAGATATAGTGATAGGGAAGTTTTTTTTTTTTAATGGAGGTTCAACGAATGCCTACTCCCCTGAGCTTTAACTTTGAAATTACAATTGTGCAAGGTGAATGGAGGTTCAACAGAAACCTACTCCTCTGAACTTTTGCTTTTGGAGGTGATTCACTGACTACAGTGCTAAGGAAGTTCAAAAGAGGTTAGCCTCGCCCCATGAAGACTCTTTAGCTCTAAGCTCTCAAGAGCCTCCCGCCAATGTGAATCAAACATGTCATGTGGCATGCAGTGAATGGCAGGCGGTTGCTCATTCGTGCTGTCACCTTTGTGTGAAAAGGATGTCATTGGATTCTTGGAGTGTGATCACTGATGGATCAATGGACACACAATACAATGGACACACAATACTTTGACTCTGAGAAACGTTTTGAAACGACTATTTACGTGGTAATCTTTTATGATTGTCTTTTTGACTTCATGTGGAGTCGACGCTGGCGGTGTGCAACGATCCGCGAATGCAGCTGATGGATTTCAACGTTGGCTTAGTCGTCCCTCATTATTCAAAGGCGGTAATGGTGGAAGTAGAAGCATGGAGGAAACCTGTGCAGATTTCTATTTCTTGACCTTTTTTTTCCGCCTGCCGTCTCTGCTTCTGTCTCGCAGCTACTCTTCCGTAAATGCGCATGGTGAATTCTTTGGTTGCACTGCTGATTCTCTCGATTTCGTTGACCATATTTCAGCTACCTTCTAATTCATACGAAGCCCTCTCCATTGTCATCGTCTTCCTTCTTCGTGGTTGACATTTTTGTTCCTGTAAACTCTCTTTGGCAAGTCTTCGGAAGTTATAGAGAAGAATGAGTTTTCTTACTCCATTCCTCTGGTGTTTTTGAAAGTAATGAAGAAGAATATGAGTTTTTTTAGTCTATTCATATGCAAGAAAAGCGCCTCATTCCTCTGCTTACAGCAGCTCCGAAGGTACTACTCACATCTCCTCAGCAGCCAAATCATGGTATCTCTGGAAGTAAAATAAAAGGTTGAGGATGAGTAACAAAGCAGCGGCGCTGCAAAATGCCAAGAAGTGAGTGTCTCGTGTCTGCCGTCGATTCAGATGATCCGCTCTTTTCCTTCAATCGTCAGATGCCCAAACGAGCTTCCAGTTCCGCCTTTACAGTCAGCTTCTTCTCCAAGGCCTTTTGTATTTGGCATTCTCCATTTACAGTCTGCTTCTTCTCCAAGGCCTGTTGTATCTGACGTTCTCCATGAAAATTCTCCGAAGGGCCCCGGCTGCAGAAGTTCAACTTCATTGTCGCCTCGCACACAAAATCACAAGCAGCACACAAAAACGCAAAGCGAACCATGTTGTAGACGAAGTTTTGTGTCACTCGGGAGTCGGAAGTGAAACTATATGCGCCCTCTTGTGTTACGCATGTCACAATGCGGTTCAAGGACGTGGAGATTAGTGGATGTGGTTGTTGCATGCGGAGGAGAATGTTGTTTCTGCCGAAATACAATCTAAATTGTGTTGATTGAGTACCCCTTAAAATATATATATATATATATATATATATATATATATATATATATATATATATATATATATGTGTGTGTGTGTATGTGCATGAGTTTCGATGTACGTTTGCGTGTATTTAACAATGCATGCTTTTGCATGTGTGGGGAGGTAGGACAAGAGTTCAATCCTCATGGGCTGCACCAACTAGAAAGCTCCTCATCTTTGGCACGGGATGAAAGTGGTGTGCTCTTTAGAGACATCTCTCTTTGGTTTTCAGGCACTTTCGTGGTCTCAATTGATAGTAGCAAGGGTCATGTATGTTGTGGGCAACATTTACAAGGTTCATACCAATTTCCTCGTACTACCCTTAAGGCCATTCATTCTCGATTCCTATCCTCAATGCACCTTCGGACTCTATTCCCTATTAGGTTCTTAAGTGTTCTAACCTTGCTTATGAGGGATTCGAGGGGTCCAATGGGTACTATGCCCTTCATTCTATAGTTGCACTTTCAATTAATTCAAGCCTTTGGAAATGTAGATCGTAAGATCGAACTCCCCTTAAAAAGAAAGCTCTAAGAGCCTTTCCAAGAGATGTTACATGCAGTATTGCATTCACATGATAGAGGCCAACATAGTGAAGTCTATCTAGCCCTTTGTAGTGCCAACCAAACAAAACCATCAAGGACGCTTCGTTCCTCCAAGTTTGTGATGGATGTGAGGTTAGAGCCTACCTTCTATACATGAATTTTTCGTTGAGGAACTCATCCATGGAATAATTATGGAGTTATATAAATGAATCTCTTGCACCCTTATCTCTATTTATGGAAATCTCCAACTTTCGCTTCTCTTTGTCATTCAAAATCTTAGTCATATCATGTCAAGGAGACGGTTGGTGAAGAAGCATATGCTCACTCAAATTTAGGTATAAAAGTGAAAGTCTATAGAGCTTTGAAGTTGGCTATCCGACACATCTACACCTATTTGGGGTCAATCAAGAAGTCTTGTTTGCATCATGAGGTTAGTTTTTTCATCGAGGCTTGGGAAAACCTTGCCTATAACCAAATTCTATCTCTACACATGCTTGTGATCATAAACACATGCTTGTGATCATAAACACATGCTTGTGATCATAAGATAAGTGCTTTTTCCTTAGATATGCATTAAGCTTCTTTTCAAAGGTCGTGCTCTTTGGCTCATACAATACCATAGGATTATTATAAGTGCATGTAAATACTTTTGCATGCATTTGACGTCTCTATTTATATATGAAAACTGGTCTATCTTTGGTTCTAGGTTCATTTAAACGCAAAATTGATTTGATTGTTGAAGAAATACAAGGTTTTAGTCATTTTTCCTAGGTTTTTTACACTACAACATATCGAGGGTATACCGAGGCTGGTACCAAGGAAAATGAACGGGCATAATTTTTCCGCGATGTCGGTGTCGCATTCGATATGCGCGTCGAAAAGATAACGCCGGTATAGTCATCGGTATAGTCGTCGGTATGGGCATCGGTATGCATGCCGATATAAGCGCCGGTATTACCAACGATTATACTGACGCTCATACCGACGACTCTGCTGGCTGTATCGAGTCTAATACCGACGACTGTGCTGGGTGTAGCGACACTAATACCGACGACCATATCTGCACAAATTTTTTAGGCAGAGTGTGTTGTCTTTTGCTACAGCATGATGTTGTTTAGCAAAAGACAATACACTCTGCCCATCTCTATACCGAGTACATGTGTTATGTACTCTAATGGCATTATGAGCAAAAATGAACCATGAATCATGTACAAAAAGTTGTATATTCTATAAATGAAGGATGTACCTTAGTGGCAAAGCACTTCCATATAGGAACCGAATACAAAATAAATCAAAGCACTTCCATATAGGAATTTTCTTAACACAAACAAATTCAATAATTAAAATGATACTTTCAAATTGGTAGCGCATACTATCATATCCGCCGCTACCTAAATGCGACGTTCCAACCATATCTAAACATGTGGCCGCCGCATCTTGCTATTGACGATATCGATCAGGAGTATGTTGCTGCTCATCCTGAATCGATTCCCACTCTTCAACATCTAACCATATAGGCTTTGGTAAGCCTCCTCTGAAAGCATCGCGAGCTTCGGACCGTCGATGAGACATCACTTCGCGTGCCATATGCTAAATCCATTCTGAACTCACAATAGGATGCCCAAGTGCTGGCCGGTACTCTTCATATATCGATTGTGTGATATAATTTTTGGAATCCTTATCCTGTTCGCTCCATTTTAACATTATAGAATGTCCAAATTCTATGGAGAAAAGTTGTCGACTGCGCTGAGGCATGGACTTTCCGGCTGCATCCGTGACTGGAGCTCCATTACGTATGTGATATATCTTGGAGTCGTCATGATCATGCGCTCCCCAAGGTGTACGTGGAGATCCCATCTGATCCAATGTGGAGATGTTTGTATGCATATGCATGTGTGTACGCATGTGTGTATGCATATGCATGTGTGTATGCATGTGTGTATGCATATGTGAGTGAGTGTGTATGCATATTCATGTGTGTATGCATATGCATGTATACAGACATTTGGGCTTACAAATGCACCTGCTACATTTTAATGACTGATGTGTCATGTATTCAAGGAATTCTTACGTAAGAACTTGGAGGTCTATGTTGATGATTTACGTGCCCATTTCAACATTAGGCAAATGCACATTTTCTTAATTGAAACAAATCTTTGACACATGTAGAGAATATCAGGTGTGCTTGAACCTAGAAAAGTGTGTTTTCATGGTAAGCCAAGGTAAGATTCTAGGACACATTGTGTCAAAGAAGGGAGTTTCAACAAATAAGGATAAGGTTAGAGCCATTGTTGAACTCCCTAAGCCGAAGAATGTCAAGGAAGTAGAAGCTTTCATGGGGCATTGAGGCAACTATCGACACTTTATACACATGTATGTGATCATTGCAACACCTTTGTACAAACTTTTGACTAAGTTTGAGTGGACAGACAAATGTGAGGCATGTGGTTGTTGCATGCGGAAGAGAATGTTGTTTCTGCCGAAATACAATCTAAATTATGTTGATTGAGTACCGCTTAAATTGTGTGTGTATATATATATATATATATATATATATATATATATATATATATATATATATATATATATATATATATATATATATATATATATATATATATATATATATATATATATGTGTGTGTGTGTGTGTGTGTGTGTGTGTGTGTGTATGTGCATGAGTTTTGATGTACGTTTGCCTGTATTTAACAATGCATGCTTTTGCATGTGTGGGAGAGATAGGACAACTAGAGTTGTGGGGGAGGTAGGACAAGAGTTCAATCCTCATGGGCTGCACCAACTAGAAAGCTCCTCATCTTTGGGATGGGATGAAAGTGGTGTGCTCTTTAGAGACATCTCTCTTTGGCTTTCAGCACTTTCGTGGTCTCAATTGATAGTAGCAAGGGTCATGTATGTTGTGGGCAAAATTTACATAGTTCAAACTAGTTTCCTCATACTAACCTTAAGGCCATTCGTTATTGATTCTTATCCTCAATGCACCTTCGGCCTCTATTCCCCTGTAGGTTCTTAAGTGTTCTAACCTTGCTTATGAGGGATTCGAGGGGTCCAGTGGGTACTATGCCCTTCATTCTATAGGGTCACTTTCAATTAATCCAAGCCTTCGAAGATGTAGATCTTAAGAATGAACTCCGCTTAAAAAGAAAATATTTTCTTTGACCTCCAATCCATTAAAAAAATGCAAAGGGACATATATATAGAATCCCTTTTTGGGGCATCTCAAGAGAGAAGTTGTGTTTTTCTTTTGCGGAGATTACCATCTTTGGAGAAGGGCACCATGCAACTATCGTGAATATCATCATCTCCATCTCATGTGCTAAAAAGAGCATAAACAATTTGCAGCAAAAGAAAAAGGATTTGAGCCTTATTAGGAGAGCTCAAAGAGACCTCCTGTAGCTCAGTGATGAGTAGCACTTCCTTTAATGTCAATCCGGGAAGACATGAGGATGGTATGAAGACCTCGAGCAAGTGAAGGCACAAGTGTGTGAGTGAGAAGCACACAAACATGCACACACATACACACACACGCGCACATACAATGGAATCACTTCTATTACAACAAAGTTCTCATACAAGTTCAAAACTACAACAAGCTAGCCTCCAAAATGAGCTCTCTAGCTCTATTTATAGTTTTTGACTAGCTTGGTCCTGTTCAGACCTAGTGTCCGACCTAGTTAAAAATTAGGTCCCTAAGCTATTTTGGAGGCTCAAACGAGCTCTGAAAATTATGAAACTTGGTAGGCAAATACTACTAAAGCTCCTCAAGCTCAAGGACTCCTCGGCTTGTACAAAATGGAGCTACAAAAAGGTGAAACGGTATTTACAATGGTTTTCAGTGATGAGAATCACTTTTAAAATAATGTAAGGATTGAAAAAAATTGATGGGTTGCCTCAGTGCTAGATCTGCATGTATGCCCGTACTTGCTTCTTCCTGCATGATGCCAACACTCCCCCCCCCCAACGTCTGTCGTCTTTGACATACCTTTGTTCCACAGGATGATCAATGTAGTGTTGGACTATTTCAGTGGCTAACTCCTGTTCTCTAATCCTAAGTCCCTTGAAGAGATCGCGTTGAAGAGCATCCCAATTGACCGCGCCAGGAATGTCAGGTTGTGGTGTGGTGTAGAGCTCTGAGTGCATTGTCTGTTCGCATGCAAATAGTTGTAGCAGATGGGTTGGGCATGACGCAAACACTTCTGAGTGTGATTCCCAAAACCCAATGGTAAACATATCATCAAATGTTTGCTATAGCGAACAGGGAGATATCTGATCCTCGCATGCCATGCATAAGCAACCCTAATACTGGGGGTTGTGCTCATATCATAGAGTAAGTCATAATTACCATTTATGAAGCCTGGGATAGGAGGCTGGATATTGCATACATTGCGAAAAGTTTTGAGTACTATTTGCATTAAGTCCAAGATCTTCAGCATCATCTGCGCAGCTACATCGGGCATGGGTTGGAGGCGTGGCATCTAGTGTCTGATAGTAGCCATCATGTAAGCTACTGTTGGTGTGCCTGTTGGTGGTGCAATGGATGGGTAATTGAGCCATTGTTTGCAATTTATGGCAAAGGTCTTCCATGATCGTCATCTTTGCACTGGCCCATAGCATGGATTATACTTTAAATGCATGGGGGCATGGCCCCATGTTCGGAGCATCTCTGGGTAGGTCTCCAATAACTTTTGCCTCCATATTGGTTGGAATATGGCACCTTTTTTGGCTTCTTTCGGGATGTCTTCTGGTTGGAACTATGTTGCAAAAGAAGGATGCCTATTGGTGACTCTTTTGATCTTAGCGTTGTAATCTACCAATAGTACAAAGTAGGGCTTATATTGTAATTGTGAACTTGTTATTAGTCATCTAGAAGCTAAGTGCTTGAAGTATTGTCTCCTCAATAGTCTACATGGCCAGCATATGAGTGGATATACGCTCTTTGTGAGTTGGCCCCATCTCTTCTACTTATTTCATCCATGCCTTCTGTGTTCTGTAATGCTTCAAACTCTCTTGAGAAAAACTAGTACTTGTGCCACGTGCGGTTATCAAAAGTCAAGGTGGCTTCAAAAAGGAAGTCTGCATCTGCCAATGGGCCTGCTAGACCTTGGAACCAGTGAGAATTGCGATGAATCTTTTCAGTATACCCACTAGGAGGATCATCAATCGGCATAGTTCCTGGAAATCCTTGAAATTCTGGTGGTTGAGCCGTAGGATGAGGCTCTGCTAGTAATTCGCCAATATTTGCCATGGGTACACTGAGGCCAGCTTCAGATGGTCCTTCTGCCTGCATAATGAGTGATGCGAGTGTGTAGAAGATCTGCTACAAAAGATTAACACATTAGTATGGAAATTAATCATGATCCCATTAAAGTGAGACCGCAATCCCTTTCCATAACCGATGTGTAACCCGTGTAGCCGAGTGTTGTGACGTGGTTTATGGACTGATGTTTTGCAAGACTAATGCAGGTCTCTAGACACCCAGATGCTTTAGATGATGCATACATTTCTTGATGAGATGTTATTACAAGTGATGTTGGGTTATAGTGTGTGGATTTGTACAAGGTTCAGTCGTGAATGAGTTATTACAAGGATGGTTGTTAGTCGGGGTGGGAGTAATGTTAGAGAAGGGGGTCGGAGTAGATGTCGGGATATGTTTCAGTATCCATTTCCTAAGAGTTTCTGAGTGGGAGAATGTTTCTTCTGAGGGACAAAAGGTGATATAGGATGTGGTGGTATTGACGGGTGAAGAGATTTCTGAGGGTTATATATTACATGGTGTTGGCAGTAGCCAGAGGCATAGAAGACGCGGAAGCATGTGAAGACAGAGCATAATGAAGAAGCAGGGAGTCAGTCGAATCATTTTTTACAAAGACTTATGTTTTATAAATACTTTTCAAAACCTCCAACATTGATTTTCATCACTTTTGTACCATATGTAACATAGAAAAAACCCTTTATGTAATTTATAACTCCATTTTGTGCAAGCCGAGGAGTCCTCGAGCTTGAGGAGCTTAGGTAGAATGAGCGTACCAATTTTGGTTATTTTTAGACTCCGTTTACCCTTTCAAATAGCATCTAGAACCTATTTTTTAACTATGCCGGTCACTAGATGTGAAACCGGGCAAAACTATTCTAGAATCTATAAAAAGGGCTAGAGAGCTCATTTTTGAGGTTAGCTTGTTTGAGTAGAGAAGAGCTTAAAGCTATTTTGAGCTTGTAAGAGTGTTCTTGAGCAATAGATTTGATTTCCTACCTTCCATTGTGTCTTTCTTGTCTCTTCATTGTGCGTGTGTATGTCTGTGTGCATCTCTATGCTTCTCACCTTCACTCTCACTACATCTCACATTCATGATCTTCATATCACTCCTATCTCTTCCACAGATTGACATTAAGGAGGTGGAGCTTCTTAATGTGGTTCTCACCATTGTGCTAGAGCAACACCAAATTTGGCATCGTTGCCAGGGATCGAGTCTAGGACGAATGTGTGATGGTAAGAGTATAGCAAGAAGTGGCGTTGGAAGGTAAAAATTTCAGTTTTGGTTGTTGTTTTTAGTTAGTTTTTAGTATTTTTCACCTTCCCCACACTCCATCTTCATCATCGCATCATCATCTTCCACTCCAAAAAAATCAGAAAATTCACCATATCCACCCATTCTCCTCATTTCCCCTCATTTGTGCATGCGAGAGAGTGAGAGAGAGCTTTTGTGCTTGCATGTGCTATTGTGTTTTTGAGTTTTCTTGCAGGTACAATGCTCTAGAGCATCATGAAAGTTGCAAAAAGGTAAGAAAATCACTTTCTGTCAGAAAATGCCGACTGTGTCAAACCATCGCGATGGTCTGCCAAGTTCGGAATTTGAGGTTAGCGAGTTCACCAGCGTGTACGCAATCCTTGCACATATAGGAATCCATTGTTGCATTGCAAAAATTTGCATTTTGGTGGACCATCGCGATTGGCTCACGCCATTGCGATTGTGTCACACCATCGCGATTGGCTCACGCCATCGCGACGGCTCGACTGGACCATCGCAACGGTCTTGCACCATCGCGAAGACTCACTTGAGCCATCGCGACGGTTCACTTGAGCCATCACGACGGTTCACTTGGACCATCGCGATGATCCCGTCGATCCCACGCCATCGCGATTGGCTCATGCCACGTGGCAAGCTAGACCATCATGACAATACCCTCAGACCATCGCGACGCCTCGATATTTGAACCATCGCGATTGGCTCAAGGCATCGTGCCTCGTGACCATCGCGACGGGCTCACGCCATCGCAAGTGTCCCGTTGACCGTTGACCGACGCCATCGCGATTGCTCACATTTAGACCATCATGACAGTTCGCACCTTCGGACCATCGTGATTGTACCACGCCATCGCGATGGTTCACTTGAACCATCGTGATGGTCCCAGACCATCGTGATGGTCCCAGACCATCGTGATTGTTGCAGACCATCGTGATTGTCCACCCCAAATGCAATTTTTAGGGTTTGGTTTTTTGACAAATGTTGGGGCTATTTTTTGCAAATTCTTGGGTGATTAGACTCATAGGAGACCCCTTAGCTCATAGGGAAAGAAAAACCTGTTTGTCAGTTTTTACCCCCTACGGCCTGAACGGTCATATCTTTTTCATCCGAAGTCAGGGGGCAACATAAAAATTTTGGGCAAAAGGGAAAGGACCTTCAAAGGTGTATATATTCAAGTGCTTGATCATCCATTATGAATTGGTCTAATAGTGGAATTTTACAGGTCTAACAAGGACAATCAAGGGCAATCAAGGAAAAGCAGTGAAGAACGCAGGGCTTGGGAAGTGCGGCTTCTTGGGCATCAGGGCAACCAACAAAGCTGACTCGAGGTTGGAAGATTACTCAACCCCCTCAATCAATTATTAGCTTAGGCTAAACGATTAGCATTGTGGATTAACGGCGATAGGAACGATCAAGTTCAAGAGATTAATTTTTTAAGTGCAAGACTAAAGTGTGTGTGAGACGAAAACCTAAAGAAAAGAACTTAAGTCTGACGGAACGAGAACTCAAAAGTACCACAGAAAGTCGATTTTGACACTTACAGAAAGACAAGACAAGAACTTAAAGAAATTAAAAAAGAATCAAGCAAAAAAGGACAAAGAACCATTGACGATCAGAGAGTGCTGCGAAGTAAATTCATGAACCTTAGATTGGGCAAACACATAGGTAAGTCAGACCGACGAAGCCTTAGATCATCAGAAGCAAGTGTAGGAACTACTGCACGTTCATGGGCACAACAATTGAATAGTAATTACCCCTATGAGAGTTCAGATACGAGTGAATCAGAAATGGCTTTGAGCACGGAAAGACCAGAAGGAGGGTCAAACATAACATATTTAGAAAAATCCGAAGGACCCTATAGAACTCAATTAGAATTTCTCCGAACCAACCACCTAGGTGCTCGCATCTATGAGGTTGGTTTGCGAAGACAAGTGGTGCAAATGCACAACCCGGATCAACCCATTGGATTGGAACGTCCAGTGGTGAAATTCGAAAGAGACGCATACATAGACAAAGAAGGAACGATGTACATCTTAAGTACTCAGCCAAACAATACCAATGAGTTTGGCATAATTGAGTTAGAGACCGAAGCTAAATCCCAAGGAAAAGAACCAGTAGGAGAAGAGCCTAGAACACCTAGAGGGAAATCTGTACTAACACGAGTACTAGTCCCAAATTGGATCCCTCAAGATAACAGAAGCATAGAGCTGTTTGTGAGTAAAGAGACAGATGAAGCATTTTGGAGGTACAGAATGGAACAACCTAGTGAGGTAGGCTCCATCATAATCTACGAATTCAAGGACCCAGATACACCTAGAAAGGTTGTATACCTGGATGAAACTTCAAAAAGAGTATTTGTAGTACCAAACCACGCAAGAAATACCTATACATGGAGAGGTGAGTTGGTATTCCCTCCATCCCAAACAAACGTAAACACGAGTCAACAAGGGGTAGGAACATCCTCAGCCCACGTTAATCAAAAGGAGAAGAACAAAGAGAGACCAGAAGTAAGTTTCAATCATCCCATAGGGAGAGATAGAACCACCATAGACACAGACAGAGTGGATAGACAAAGAGAACCTAGAATACCAGGTGGTAGAGATGATTTTCCTCTACCTAGACCACGTGAACACGTAAGAATACTGAGACCCACTCAGTTAGTAAAATCCATGAAAAATTATTTTGATGGGATAGGAGATCCCTATGCACCACGTTGCTGAATTTAAGCAAGTTCTAAGAGCAGAGCAAGTAGAAGACATGTTCACGCAATACAATGCATTTGGGCTAACGTTAAAGAATACCGCTTTAACTTGGTTTCAACCATTGCAACAAAGGCAATTTAAAGACATCCATCACTTTTTAGAGTCATTCATCACTGAATTCTCTAAAAGTGGGATCAGACATGATACGTCTTCGTTGATTCATAGCTTCAAACAGACCCCTCAAGAAACAGTTAGACTGGCAGGACGTAGGTTTAGACAATATGTTGAAAGATGTCCAATGCAAGAGCTACCCTCACAGGCCAAGCAAGTGTCATTGTTTTTAGATGGCCTGTTGAGCTCGAAACTATGCTCCTATGTATACTTGAAGGAACCCAGAACGCTAGAGCAGTGTGTAAGAATTTGCATAGACATTGAGGACAACTTAGGAGACGAGTTGGGACTCTCAAAGGTCTATAAGGACTCATATTGTTCATCTCTAGCATCCACGAAATTGTCTAGCTCAATAGAGGACCTAGCAGAAAAAGTGGCCCAGAAACTAGGAGTTTCTAGTAAACAGATGCCTAAGTTAAGAACTAGTGTACATTGTTACAACCACAAGCCAACCCTAGTGGCCAATATTGTATGATTGAGAGATGATACACGAATCAAACGGCTCAAGACTGCCCATACAACAAACAAACTATAAGACAGAACTACCCGCAAGCATACCCGCAGCCAGGTAGGTATCAAGGCCAATATAATACTCAGCCTCATTACTATAGGCCTCCTCAAAACTATCCATATCAGGCTCAACAGAGACCACAACCTGTTTTAGCTTAGCAGCCACCCCCACCAGCTAATGTCATCTCAGTGAAATACGCTGCTGCAGAAGAGAACCTAAGTAGGGCTTTAGTTCCCGTTTCACCCCTAATTACTGACAGTGATCCAAACTCTAACAGTTTTGACTCTACTCATGTAGATAGTCCACCCGCATACTACTCAGAGTCACCAGAACATGTGGAGACATATCAATATGATAGTCCACCATTGGAACCTAGTTGGGAGCCCGACTATGCTAATGTGATGTATACCAACCCGAATCCGCGGCCCCAATTGAGACAACAAAGACCACAGGGTCCTAGAGGACCATGCTTTAGGTGCCAAGGAGATCATTTAATAAAGGATTGTCCACATCCTCCGGTAGCAGGACAATTACAATACTATAATATACAAGGATTTTGCACCGATTGTGGTAAAGAGCATGTCATCAAAGATTGTCCTAAGAACCCTGCTAATGCTTCAAATGTGGCACCCATCAATGTGATAGGTATTGTACACAACGTGGATGGATCCAACCCTACATACATACCTATCCAAGCTATAACAAGAGCTCATGCGCTCTTACAAAATCAACAGCTTAATACTGAGAAAGTAGCCGGAACTAGTGAAGTTGGAGAATCTAGCAGTAAAAAGAAAAAATCATGGAAAGATTCTAGAGAAAGAATCAAGGGAAAATGGAGTAAAAAGACAACCGAGTTGGAACGAAGTTTAAAAGAATTGAGAGCCAAAATCCTAGAGTTGACCTCTCAAGAATTGAATCAAGAGAACCCAGCTCAAAGATCAGGATCAGTTTTAGCTGAACCCATACCGGAAAACCTAGACATGATGTTTCGTGCATACCAAGAAAGATTAAAAGAAGGACCTCAAATAGTTGAAATGAGTAAGAACTACCCTCGAACAGACTTAAAAATTGAGAGGACTAAACTTTTTATGAAGATGGTAGAATTAGCACAAGCTATGTTTGAAGCCTCTAGATATCTTAATTGGAATAACATGGCAAAACCGGAATTACACTTTCAAGGATTAATGGAGAGGTTAGAATATTTGATTGATAGCAAAGAGAAAAAGAATCAGCATAGGAATCCTATTGCCTCAGAGACACATGAAAGGAATGCACCATCCTTGTCTCAAGTACCCAATACAGAAAATGAAGACAACCTGTCTTCCATACATAGGTACTCACATGAGTTTCTAAGAGAAATCCAAGAAGAGAAATGGAGAAAAGAAAAAGGAACTCATCCTCCTATTCAAGAAATAGATGACTTGCAGGATCAATTTCCCCAAGACATCCCCTTGATTTATGACGATGTAGAGGAAGAGCAACTGAGTGAACACACAGGTTTTGAAACCAGTTCTTTGCAAGAATTACCTCAGTTCATAGGACCTTGGGAAGCTAAGTCTATTAGTATGAGAGCACCCACGATAATAGTGAGGAATGAAGAATCAATAATCCCTAGAAACATGGAAGTGGTAAAGAACACTAAGGTACAATGTCACCTCACTCTAGAGGAATTGCTGAAGGTTAAACCAGAATTATGGAAACATGTAGCAAATCAATTCCCAGAGCTTGCTACTGCTCCCTCACAGATAGGAACACACAAGAGGGTACCAGAAATACCAGTAGAAAGGATTGGAGATGTAAGCAAAGGAGAGGAAGGTAACACTTATCTTCCAATAACCCATCAGGGCTATACCACCAAAGCCATCTTAGGTTCAGGAGCTGTTGTAGCCATCGCTACCACCGCTTTATGGAAACGTTGGGGTAAGCCAGCATTAAGACCCACCAAGATGAAGCTACAAATGGTTGATGGACATATAGATAAACCATTATGCTTACTAGAAGGCATATCTCTCACCACTTGTGGTGTGGAATTTGAGCATACTTTTGCCATTTGTGATTTTGCGAAAAATCATGCTTACGAGATGATTTTAGGATGACCATTCATGTGTCGATTGCGAATCGTACAAGATTGGGGAACTAATTCTTTGTACTTGCAACATTTAGGAATGACTACTGAAGTCAATCTTAAAGACTATTCCCATCGAGATGTACCCCCAATACAATGGAATACCATCCATAAGACACAAGAAGAATCACAATCAGTACACTCATTAGAATCAGACCCCTCATGGTTGCACGAGGATACTCATCTATGGATGTGTAAATTAGCAAAACAAGAGGAAGGACGGTTAGAAGCCAGGACATTAGGTTCAGAACAACATCCACAAACCCTTCAAGACCCAGCATACGCACCTGCAGTATTTCCAGACGAAGAATTCGAACCCCATGGTTGGGCAAAAATCCTAGCAACCATGGACGTAGCCATCAATGAAGAACAATGGACACCCCACTATGACGAGGATGGTTATGACATTTCAGTTTTCACGATAGAGCCGAGCATGTGTGATTCAATTTTAGAAGAACGTGAACCTAGCACTGATGCATTTGAGGATGCAAGTGACTTCGATTTAGAGTCGATAATTATGGACCCACCCTTTGCATTAGAGGAAGAATATTTCTACGAAGTAGAAACTCACCCTCAGAAACACGAAGAAATTACAAATGAGGTGAGGTTAGCTACACAAGTGACTGTCAAGAGTGAAGGCAAGAAAAGAAAGAAGAAAGAAACCATGTCAGAAGAAGAAGAATCTTTGTTTGAGGTTCTGGAAAACTTCAAGAAATATGAAATAGAAGATAGACGAATCATGGTACGAATGCCTAACAGAAAAGCTCACATGGGAGAAGCATATGATAACCGAGAGAAAACCAAAAAATCATAGTAGCCATAGAAGGAGAAGAAGAGAAATGTACATACATAGGGCATGATTTGATGAATGAAGAAGAAGAAGAATTGGTTGCCCTATTGTGCGAATATAGAGATGTGTTCACTTGGAGTTACAAAGACTTGAAAGGAGTAGACCCAGATATATGTTTGTTGGTGCAGATCAATCACCAATTGAAGATTTGGAGTAAAGAAGATGGATACATTCACAAGAGTGAAGGACATGTACACATATGTACATTAGTTATGACATAGGTTACATATACTTATGTTTTGATAAAAGTTTGTATATATAGTTGCCTATAAATACTTCTGAAAAAATGTCGGGAGATAGAGATATAGAGAGAAGACAATGAGAGACCATGTATGAGCATAGGAATAGAGAAGTAAGCAATTGTAGATGTCAATAGACACATGAGAAAGTAGTTGAACTCTCTCTCACTTTCCTGTTGTAGTCTTCTCCTGAAATGAAAGAAATGTTGCGCCCGATATTTCTGCGTCTATTCCGTCTGTGGTAGATCATTTGTGAAATCCTTTTGAGGATATCTAAGTTGTTAGTTAATGAGTCTGTGACTTGAATTTCAGAGTCTAATTGTAAACAGGTAAAGAGAATTGCTAGTAGGAACATTCACATGTATTGAGTGTTCATAGCTCTCTGAAACAGGCGCACATTTCGAGTCCAAAGAAATGAGTAGTGCTCAGTGCACAGTGTAAAGTTTTACACATATGATAGCTCAAAATCTAAGTTGAGAGATAAGCTATCTTCAGCCAAAAGGATTTGGTAAAACGGGTTCGACATTGTGAGAACCAAAGTGAAGAAGTTAGGGGTGTCAAATCGACTTCTCAGAAGTACAGATTTGGACATAGGTAACTTGTGAAGTTAATTTCTCAAGTTATACTAAACCTTTTTGAGAACTTTAACTTGGAGGAGGTGCGCAATCTCTAGGCGACACTCCATACAAAATTTCATAGAAAACTTTATATGTTTGATAAGTCAATGAGAAGAAATTGTGCAGCAGACTTTCTGTGTTTTTATCTTCTTCACAGATTTTCTCAATTTTGATAATTTGGAGATTGGACCTCTAATTTAGTGAAGGTTTTGACTTACTCTTGATATAGAGGTGTTCTAAATTCAAGAGTAGGTTGCTCTTTTGGAGATTAACACTCTCCATCAGTGGTTTCAGAGCAGGAGACATCAAATCAAGGAAAGGAAGGTCCCGACTGCTGCAGATTCAAGAAATTCAACATTTGAAGAACTAAAAGGTGAAAGTTTGAAGGCAAAGCAAGAGGAGGAGACCATACAACATCAAGAAGGACAAAAGGAGTCTAATTCGAAGTAAAGGTACATATATTGTTCATAAAGCTTGAAGATTTCAATACACAGGTAGACACAAGATGGGAGATTCTCTACAGATAGAGAAATTGGATAGGGAAAACTATCCTGCATGGTCAATGAGGATGGAAGCTCATCTTATGAGCAAAGATTTAATTTCTTATATCACAGGAGAAGAAGAGAAGCCACAGTTCAGAGATCCTAGTGTTCCAACTAGGGAAGAGTTAGCAGATTTGAAAAATTGGATGAAGAAAGATGCTCAAGCTAGGAGCATTATATATATGGCAGTTAATGATTACTTGTTACCTCATATTCGAGGTCTTGAAAGTGCAACTGATATTTGGAATGCTTTGGAGGAGCATTTCCAGAATACTACAAAGTCAAGGAAGGCATCCTTATGGGCAGAGTTTACAACCTTCAAGAAGAAGGCCTCTCAATCTATTTCAGACTATGTAACAAGGATGAAAGACATTGCAGATGCATTAGGAGCTGTTGATGAAGACATTGAGGAGGATAAATTGGTAAGGCAAATTCTTATAGGGTTGAGAGGTGATGACAAATGGAAGCCATTCATTTTGTCTACAGAATTATCACTTGATCATTTCACTCCTGATTTAAATCAATTGCTATGTCATATGCTAACATTTGAACAGGATGTTAAAGGAGATAGTGACAAGAGTGCAGGTAATGCAATGTACTCAAAGGACAAGAAGAAGAATAGCAAAGGTAAACAACAAGCAGGTGAAGATGAAGGAACAACTACTCAAGCCAACTTCCTAAGAGGAAGAGGAGGTGGCAAAGGTAGAGGAAGAGGCAGAAACAACAAGGATGGAGGCAAAGCTTGCTGGATTTGTGGTAAGACAAATCACTTAGCTAATGATTGTTGGCATAATAATCAGAATAATGGTGGATACAATCAGAACTATAATTCAAGAGGTAGAGGTGGCAGAAATCAAAGAGGTAATTTCAGAGGCAGAGGTGGTAGGAGTTACTTTGGAAGAAATGCAGGTAGAGGATTCCAAAGTCAACAATATAACAACACCTACTACAATTATGCTTCAGATCAAAAGGAGGATTCAACATTGATAATGAATGCAACTTGTGAAAGGCAGAGTGAAGATCAAAGAGTTTTCTACATTGACTCAGGGTGTAGCAATCACCTGAGTGGTAATATATCCTTGATGACTGATTTGGAGAATAATGTTTTTAATCATGTTGTTCAGACAGGTGACAACACAAAGCACAATGTGAAGTCAATTGGATCAGTGAAGGCCAAGGATGGTAGCACCTTATTGAGTAAGGTCTTGTATGTTCCTACAATTCCTAAAAATTTGATAAGTGTAGGACAAATTGTTGAAAAGGGATATGAAGTAAGGTTCACTAATGATGGAGTATATGTGGAAGAACCTAGCCAAGGGTATAAACAGATTGTTTCAGGGAAAAAGGAAGGAAGATTATTTACATTGAAGATTCAAGGTAATATTGGTCATGCTATGTTCACATATGGAGGACATAAGATCTCTGAGTTAGATCTTTGGCACAAGAGGCTTGGACATTTCAATGAAAGAGGTATTAAAGATATGGTTAACAATGGTTCAGTGCTTGGATTGCCTAATGTTGCAGGTCAACATATGACATACAAATGTGAGGCATGTCAATTAGGTAAGGCTCATAAGAATTCTTACTCCAAGCATGGTTTTATGTACTCAGAGAAGCTTGAGTTGGTACACACAGATGTGTGGGGACCATCAAAGGATTTCAGTATAAATGGGTCAAGGTATTATGTGATTTATGTTGATGATGCTACTAGATGGATCACTATTTATGTGATCAAAGATAAGTCAGAAGTGTTTAATACATTTAAACACTATCATGCATATGCAGAAAGAATTACAGGTCATAAGTTGAAAAGATTAAGGTCAGATGGAGGGGGAGAGTATTTCTCTAATGAGTTCAGTGATTACTTATGGAATGCAGGTATAAAAAGGGAAGTTACTTGCAGGAACTCTCCTCAACAAAATGGTGTTGCAGAAAGGAGAAATAGAACACTTGTTGAGTTTGCAAGATCCATGATGAAGGAGAAAAATTGCCCTAATTATTTGTGGGCTGAGGCTGTAAATACAGCCACTTATTTGGTCAATAGGTTACCATGTAAAGCCTTGCAGGGTATGACACCATATGAGGCTTGGTGGGGTAAGAGACCTACCTTGGATCATTGCAGAGTTTTTGGATGTGTGGCATATGCATATGTGCCATCACAATTAAGGCACAAGTTGGAGCCTAAAGCTGAAAAATATGTTTTCATTGGTTATGATGATAAGCAAATGGGCTATAGATTGTGGAGTCCATCTACAAAACAATTCATGGTTTCTAAAGATGTTACATTTGATGAGCAAAGCACTTGGTATGCAGGTACAATCAATATCAATACAGGTGATGAAGAAGAAGTGAGCCAAAGGAAAGGTAAATCAAAGGTTCAGATATTTAATGAACAAGAGAATAATGAAGTGCAGGTTGAAGTGGAAGAAGCCCCAAGATTTGATCCTGAACATGAAGAACCAGAAACCTCAAGAAGTGGAGAGCTTAGGAGGTCTACAAGGAATAAGTGGCAACCTACAAGGTATAGCTATGATACTTCATTTTTGGCCACAAAAGATTATGCTTATATGGTGAATACAGATGAAGACCCTTCTACATATGAAGAGGCAAAAGGTAAGGAAAAATGGGAGAAAGCTATGCAGGAAGAATATGATGCACTATTGGAGAATCAAACATGGGATTTGGTTCCAAAACCAAATAGTCAGAAAATCATTGGATGCAAGTGGGTCTACAAGACAAAAAGGTTTGCAGATGGAAGTGTGTCTAGATACAAAGCTAGACTTGTTGTCAAAGGGTTTGCTCAGACTTATGGTGTTGACTATGATGAGACTTATAGTCCTGTGGCAAAGATGACAACCATCAGGACACTTATTGCTATTGCTGCATGTAAAGGTTGGAAGTTATGTCAACTTGATGTGAAAAATGCTTTTTTGAATGGTTATATTTCAGATGATGTATTTATGGAGCAACCTCAAGGGTTCAGAGATAAAAGGTATCCAGATCATGTGTGCAAGCTCAAGAGAGCTTTGTATGGCTTGAAGCAGGCCCCAAGGGCATGGAACTATAGACTTGTGAAGTTCCTAAAGGAACTTGGATTTCAGGTGTCTAAAGCATATAGTAGCTTGCTTGTCAAAGCAAGTGATAATGGTTTCATATACATGTGCATATATGTTGATGATATAATCCTTACAGGCACAGATGAAGAAGGAATACAAAGACTCAAGAAGCAAATGGAAAAGGAGTTCAAGATAAGTGACTTGGGAGACTTGTCATATTTCTTGGGCATGGAGATTACATATACTCAACATGGAGTATTTGTGACCCAAGAAAGGTACTTGAAGAACTTGTTAATCAAGTTTAAAATGGATGATTGCAGGGTAGCACCTACACCAATGGAGGTGAATCACAAATTGAGTAAGTTTGGAGGTGAAGAATTCAAGGACATGAGACAATATCAGAGTTTGGTTGGTAGTCTTATCTATGCTACATTAACTAGACCTGATTTATCATATGCAGTAGGAGTTTTGTCTCAATTCATGCATTGCCCAAGGAAAGACATTGGATTGCAGGTCAAAGAGTGTTGAGGTACATTAAGGGTACACTCAATGAAGGTTTGTATTATGGGTTTACCTCAAATACAAATATCAAAATTTATAGTGATGCAGATTGGGCAGGTAATCCAGATGATAGAAGGTCAACTTTTGGATATATGTGTTATGTGGGAGATAAACTTATCTCATGGTGTTCCAAGAAGCAACATACAGTTGCTTTGTCTTCTACAGAAGCAGAGTATAAAGGCATGGTTGAAGCTGCAAAGGAAGTAATTTGGGTCAAGACATTGATGAAGAGTTTTGACATTGTGCATGGGGTACCAATTATATATGGAGATAACATGAGTTCATTGTATTTAGCTGCTAATCCTGTTTTTCATGCCAGGACCAAACACATTGAGATACAGTATCACTTTCTAAGAGAGAAAGTGATGGATAAGGAGATTGAAGTCATACATACTTCAACAAAAGATCAGATAGCTGATATGCTTACAAAGAGCTTGGATGGACCAAAGCAAAAGAAGTTTAAAGACATGGCAGGTATAAAGAAGAAAGGAGAAAACCTCAATTGATGATTGAGGGGGAGCTGTTGGTGCAGATCAATCACCAATTGAAGATTTGGAGTAAAGAAGATGGATACATTCACAAGAGTGAAGGACATGTACACATATGTACATTAGTTATGACATAGGTTACATATACTTATGTTTTGATAAAAGTTTGTATATATAGTTGCCTATAAATACTTCTGAAAAAATGTCGGGAGATAGAGAGATATAGAGAGAAGACAATGAGAGACCATGTATGAGCATAGGAATAGAGAAGTAAGCAATTGTAGATGTCAATAGACACATGAGAAAGTAGTTGAACTCTCTCTCACTTTCCTGTTGTAGTCTTCTCCTGAAATGAAAGAAATGTTGCGCCCGATATTTCTGCGTCTATTCCGTCTGTGGTAGATCATTTGTGAAATCCTTTTGAGGATATCTAAGTTGTTAGTTAATGAGTCTGTGACTTGAATTTCAGAGTCTAATTGTAAACAGGTAAAGAGAATTGCTAGTAGGAACATTCACATGTATTGAGTGTTCATAGCTCTCTGAAACAGGCGCACATTTCGAGTCCAAAGAAATGAGTAGTGCTCAGTGCACAGTGTAAAGTTTTACACATATGATAGCTCAAAATCTAAGTTGAGAGATAAGCTATCTTCAGCCAAAAGGATTTGGTAAAACGGGTTCGACATTGTGAGAACCAAAGTTAAGAAGTTAGGGGTGTCAAATCAACTTCTCAGAAGTACAGATTTGGACATAGGTAACTTGTGAAGTTAATTTCTCAAGTTATACTAAACCTTTTTGAGAACTTTAACTTGGAGGAGGTGCGCAATCTCTAGGCGACACTCCATACAAAATTTCATAGAAAACTTTATATGTTTGATAAGTCAATGAGAAGAAATTGTGCAACAGACTTTCTGTGTTTTTATCTTCTTCACAGATTTTCTCAATTTTGATAATTTGGAGATTGGACCTCTAATTTAGTGAAGGTTTTGACTTACTCTTGATATAGAGGTGTTCTAAATTCAAGAGTAGGTTGTTCTTTTGGAGATTAACACTCTCCATCAATGTTCCCATAGAATCCCTATGACTCCAGATGCAAAACCGACAAAACAAAAACCGTACACGTACAATGATAACTATGCTGCGAAGATTAAAGAAGAAATAGATCGTTTGATAGAAGTAGGATTCATTTATGAAATTGAGCATACCGAATGGGTATCCCCCATTGTGGTTGTGCTCAAGAAGAATGGAAAATTGCGTGTGTGTATTAACCTTAAAAAAGTTAATGCCGCCACGATTAGAGATAGTTATCCTCTTCCTATCACGGAACATTTATTGGAAAGAGTCGCGGGCAAGGAAGTTTACAGCTTTCTTGATGGATTCTCAGGCTATAATCAAGTAGCCGTTGCTCCAAAAGCTCAACACAAGATGGCTTTTGCCACAGAATGGGGCATATTTGCATTTCATGTGATGCCATTTGGCTTAACAAATGCACCCGCCACTTTCCAGCGACTCATGTGCCATGTCTTTAAGGAATTCTTATGCAAGAATTTGGAAGTCTAGCTCGATGATTTATGTGCACACTCAAATCTAAGACAGAAACATATCCCAGAATTAAGGCAAGTATTTGACAAATGCCGAGAATATCAGGTTTGTTTGAACCCAGAAAAATGCATTTTCATGGTCAGACAAGGCAAAATTCTAGGACACATTGTGTCAAAGAATGGAATTTCGACAAATGAAGAAAAAGTGAAAGTAATTGCCGATCTACCTAGACCAACTAACGTAAATGAAGTACAGGCATTTATGGGTCATTGTGGTTACTATAGACGATTCATACACATGTATGCAATCATAGCCAAGCCATTGTACTCTCTTTTGACCAAGTTTGAATGGACAGATGAGTGTGAGAATTCATTCAATGAACTCAAAAGACGCTTGTGCTTAGCACCTATATTGACAACCCCGGATTGGAGTAAGCAATTCCATGTACATGTGGATGCATCCAACTATGCTATAGGATGTGTGTTAGCACAACCCACGAATGAAGGTAATATAGATCTCCCCATAGCGTATGCGAGCAGACAGTTGAATGCAACAGAAAGAAATTATACCACTACAGAACGAGAAGGATTAGGAATGATCTACGCAGTAAAGAAATTCAGACATTATTTGTTGGCAAATAAGTTCAAATTCTTTACATATCATCAAGCATTACTGTACTTAGTCAATAAGCCATGTAACACGGTGTTGGCATACAAGTCAGATGAAGAGCATACTAGCACAACGGAGCAGTCATGCACAATATGACAACAAGGCCCAATCATTTTTTCCATGGACCATTTACAACTCAAGTGATTTTAATCACTACACAAACATTGTAAATTCTGTTTTTGGTAGAATAGACTCCATTTTGTGCAAGCGGAGGAGTCCTCGAGCTTAAGGAGCATTAGAAATAGCTACATATCAATTTTCATAATTTTTAGACTCCGTTTGAGCCCTCAAATAGGCTCTAGAACCTAATTTTTAACTAGGCCGGACACTAGGTCTGGACAAGACCAAAGCTAGTTAGAAAACTATAAAAAGAGCTAGAGAGCTCATTTTTGGGGTTAGATTGTTTGTGAATTGAGCTTATGTAAGAGACTTTTTGAATAATGCAAAGAACTCCATTGTTCCTCTCCTTGTTCTTGCCTTGTGTGCGCGTGTGTGTGTATGTGTGTGCATGCTTGTGTGCTTCTCACTCACACACTTGTGCCTTCACTTGCTCATAGTCTTCATACTAGTCCTCACGTCTCCATGGATTGACAATTATGAGGTGAATCTTCTCACGTTGGTACTCACCATTGTGCTAGAGTGACACCAAATTTGGCGCCGTTGCCGGGGAGAGAGCTTCGAGGACGAGCGTGTGATGGTAAGACGTCGAGTTAAGACATTGGAGTTATAGGTAATATCCTTCCTTTTCTTTATTTTTCTTCATTTTTTTCCTTACTTTCGCATCACCATCATCATCCCCACCATCTCCCACCTCCATCTCCATCTCCACAAAAATTTTAGTTTTTTGGTCATATTACACTCCCCACCTCATTTCCCTCATTTCATTGTGAGAGAGAGCGAGAGAGAGCTTGCATGCTATGTGTTTTTGGTGTGTTTTTGAGCTTTTGTTGCAGGAACTAGCTGTACCATCATCTCCAGCAGCTTGCGCAGGTACGACAGACTATGCACAGGTCCCGGGACGACGACCTCTGTTTGTCGCGATAGACAGAAAAACTTAATATTTTGTGAATGCGTGTTTGGCACGGTAACCTACACCATTAGAGCACTCCAAATCACTAGAAGTTTCTCAAAAATTTACGTTTTTTCAGTCTATCGCGACAGACACCATCTATCGCGACAGACACCGTCTATCGCGACAGACCCATCTATTGCAACAGACACCGTCTATCGCGACAGACCACTCTATCGCGACAGACACCGTCTATCGCGACAGACCCATCTATCGCGACAGACACCGTCTATCGCGACAGACCACTCTATCGCGATAGACACCGTCTATCGCGACAGACCCATCTATCGCGACAGACACCGTCTATCGCGACAGACACCGTCTATCGCGACAGACACCGTCTATCGCGACAGACCCATCTATCGCGACAGACACCGTCTATCGCGACAGACCACTCTATCGCGACAGACATCGTCTATCGCGACAGACCTATCTATCGCGACAGACACCGTCTATCGCGACAGACAGCCCCCCACGACAGCTTGTGTCTATCGCGACAGACACCGTCTATCGCGATAGACAGACATTTTCGGCAAAAAAGTTAAGGGGTAAATTTTTTGGAAATTTAGGCTAAATTTTGGGCATATTTGCACTCTCAAATACTCACACACTTGCAAAGGCCTTAGAAAAATGCATTAAAACTCCTGAAAGGTTCTGTTTGTCTGTTTAACCCCCTAAACCCTGAACGGTCAAAACTTTTCCATACGAAATCCATTTTTTGAGCTCTAGGGCTTGTCGGAAAGCTTGTGGCATATGCTACACGCCCTCAACTGTTTTTTATAAGAATAATGCGTTGATATTCAGATATGATATTTTGAAGTTGACACACTGAGGGGTAGGAACACCAAGGGAGCTCTAGAGGAAATTTTTAGCAATACAAAAGGGGGAACAAGGGTCATTAAAAAAGTGTCTGAAATAAATTGTCTGTCAATTGAAGGATCAAATTGAAGCTAAACTTGGGATTCTTACAGGATCATCGAGAGCTCTTGGAGAAAGCAAAGTAAGTGCCAGGGTGAACAAGCTTGGGAACGTGCTTCCTGGGTAGACCAGCATCGCCAAGAGGAGCGACTTGAGGTTGGAACATCACTTAACCCCCTCAGTCTATTCTTAGCATAGGCTAAGTGCGAGTAGTTGTTCTGATTGATTAGGGGTACGATAGGAACACTCAAGTTTGAAGAGCCCTTAATTTCTCAAGTGCAAGGGTAGGCTAAATTGTAGTCAAGGGATAACTTAAAGGAAAAGAACTTAAACTAAGCGGACGCAGAACATCAAGTACGACACACGAAAGTGCTCCTGATGATGCTTAATTAAAAACAAGAAAACACATCCAAAGGAACTTAAAAGGAACAAGTGACTGGTACCAAAGAATCAGCAACGTACAAAGGGCATATGAACCTTAGGTCAGGTAGACACCTAGGGAGAGACAGACAAAGTCTTAGATCTTCAGAGGCTAGTGTCAATCATACTGCTAGGTCTTGGGCCCAGCAGTTGAGCCATCATTCGTATTACCCTAGTTCTGAGACTAGCGAGTCTGAGATGTCCCATGGTATGGAGAGACCTACAGGAAGTTCTGGGGTGCCATATTTACATAGGGTGGAAGGCCCTTACAAGATGCAACTCGAGTACCTTAGGACCAACCGGTTAGGTGCTAGCATTTATGAGGACGGCCTAGGAAGAGCGGTGGTCCAGATTAAAAACCCTGACCAATCCATTGGACTAGAGCGCCCAGCTGTCAAGTTTGAAAATGGAGCATACTTGGACAAGGAAGGGACAATATATGTAGTCACCAGTCATCCCGATAGGACAGATGAATTTGGGAATGTGGTCCCGAAAACGGACTTAGGTGACCTAGAGCAAGGAAACATGGGTGAAGAACCTAGAACCCCCCAAGGCAAATCTGTTCTCACGAGGATTATCACACCAGAGTGGGTTCCCCAAGATAATAAGAGCATAGATCTCCTCTTGAACCGAGAGACGGAAGAAGCCTTTTGGAGATATAGACCTCATCAACCGAGTGAGGTAGGAACAATCATGATATATGAGTTCAAAGATCCTGATATTCCAGGAAGAGTGACCTACTTGGATCACTCTTCAGAGAGGATCTTTGGGGTTACAGAAAATGATAGGCATGCTTACACTTGGAAAGGAGAATTTATCTTCCCCCAACCAAGATCGAATGTGGCCTTTGGTCTCCAAGGAGCTGGAACATCTCAAGCTCATGGGACTCAAAGAGAAAGGAGTCGAGAGAGACCTGAGGTAAGCTTTGCCAACTCTTGGGGAAGAGAAAGAACGAGAACGGAAACGAATAGAGGGAAACCTGAGTGACATAGAGCCCCAGGGAATCGAAGAAATGCCGATGATTTCCCTTTGCCAAGACCGAGAGAGCACACGAGGACCTTGAGACCGACCCAGCTAGTTAAGTCCATGAAAAACTACTTCGATGGCACTGGAGACCCCTACGATCATGTAGCTGAGTTTAAGCAAGTCTTGGGAGCTGAACAAGTTGAAGACCTGTTCACGCAGTACAATGCCTTTGGTTTAACCCTTAGGAACACCGCCCTGACATGGTTTCAGCCACTAAACGAGAGGCAGTTTAGAAGCATAGATCAACTTCTAGAGGCATTCATTATTGAATTCTCTAAAAGTGGCATAAGACATAATACTTCCTCATTGATATACAGCTTCAAGCAGACCCCGCAAGAGACTGTGAGACTTGCAGGAAGAAGATTTAGGCAATATCTGGAGCGATGTCCTGGTCCTGAGTTACCCATGGCCGCGAAGCAAGTGGCTTTATTCTTGGATGGATTGCTAAGTACCAAATTGAGATCATATGTGTACTTGAAGGACCCCCGGACTATAGAAGAATGTGTATGCATGTGCATCGATATTGAGGATAACCTAGGGGAGGAGTTAGAGCTATCCAAAATCTACAAAGATTCAGATAGTACCTCTAGTCTCTCTTCCTCACAATCCCCATCAATTGAGGAACTTGCGGAAAAAGTAGCTCAAAAACTAGGTGTCTCTAGTAAACAAATTCCTAGATTTGCCCCAGTAAAGAGGTGCTATACTTGCGGTGGTGACCATATGGCAAACGCATGTCCCATCACGGCTCAACCCCAAGTGAATCCTAGCAGCCAATATTGCACCATAGAGCGAAGGTACACAAATCACTCAGCACAGGACTGCCCATACAATAAGCAAGCGGTTAGGCAAACCTACCCTCAACCATACCCTCAACAAGGCAGATACGAGAGTCAATATTCACCACAACAGTATACTAGGCCTCAGCAAAATTACCAACCGCAATATCAGACCCAACTGAGACCCCAGCCAATGCTAGCACAGCAACCACCTGCTCCTACTAATGTGATTCCGGTAAAGTATGTTGCTGCAGAAGAAAACCTGAATAGAGCTATAGTCCCAGTAACACCATTAATCTCAAAAAGTGATCCTAGTGACCATAGCTTTGATTCTACACATGATAGTCCCCAGGCTTACTACATGCAGTCTCCTGAACATGGTGAGTCTTACTACAGTGAGGAACCGAGTGAACCTATTTGGGAGACAGAGTATGCGAATGTCATGTACACGAACCCCAACCCTAGACCTCAATCTAGGCAGGTAAGACCTCCATTTCCTAGAGGGCCATGCTACAGATGTCAGGGAGATCATCTCATTCGTGATTGTCCCTTGCCTCCACCTACACAACCCCAGTCAGTGACAATCCAGGGCTATTTCCAGGAGTGTGGAAAGGAGCATCTCTTACGAGACTTCCCAAAGAATCCTAATAATATGCCAAAAATCACTCCTATCAATGTGATTGGCTTAGTGGTAGACTCCACAGGAAGTGTGACTTCCACAGCCCCAGTACAAGTCATCACGAGAGCCCAGACACTTAAGCAAAACCAAGACTTAGGCCAGGAAAAGAATGCGGAGGTTAGTGAGACTGAGAGCCAGAATAAGAAGAGGACAAGAGCTTGGAGAGATAGCCGTGAACGTATGAAAAGGCAATGGGCAAGAAAGATGAGCGAACTTGAAGAAAGCCTACGAGAAACCAAAGCCAAAATCATAGAAATCACATCTCAAACGCACTCTCACACATCCCCGCCACTACCATCCCCTTCACCCTCCATTCCTCCACCCACCAATCCACCACACGTAACCCAACCACCACCCCGAGTAGGATCAGTCTTAGCCGATCCCACTCCTGAAGATCTAGAAATGATGCTTAAAGCATATCAGGCCAGAATCCAAGAAGGGCCCAATGTAACAGATCATGAGAAATGTTACCCTAGAGCCGATCTAGAGATAGAGCGAACAAAGCTTTGTGCTAAAATGGTCAAATTGGCGCAAGCCATGTTTGAAGCAAGTCGCTTGTTCAATGGCCCTAACCCCATCAGAACACCATTGCACTTTGATGGTCTATTGGATAAATTGGAGGGGTTACTTGCAAAGTCTGGAAAAGGAGCCACCTCCCAGGCTAAGGAGAGGGCAAGTGATAGAATAAGCATTCCTCCAAAGGAAGCTTATGTGCCTAACTCCACTGAACCAGACACCGCTTCTTCTATGAAGCAATACACACCAGAATTCTTGCGAGAGATTCAAGAAGAGAAATGGGCTAAAGAGAGTGAAGTTCCTCCTCCCATTGAACTTGTGGATGACACACACTATCAATTCCCACAAGACCTTCCTTCCATTTATGGAGAGCAGGAGAGTGCTCAATCTCAAGAAAGATTAGACTTCGAGTCTAATTCTTTACAGGAACTACCCCATTTCACAGGCCCATGGGAAGCAAAGTCCACTTGTATGAGAGCACCTACAGTCATGGTAAGAAACAAAGATTCAGTCATACCTAGGAACACGGAGGTAGTGAAGAACAGCAAAGTGCAGTGCAATCTCACTTTGGAAGAGCTGCTTAAGGTTAGACCAGAAGTGTGGAAACATGTAGCCAATCAAGTGCCCGAAGTAGCAAAACCACATTCCCAGGTAGGATCTCAAAGAACAGTGCCAGAAATACCCTTGGACAAGATAGGAGACATGAGCAAGGGAGAAGAAGGAAACACCTATCTCCCCATCACTCATCAAGGCTACACAACCAAGGCCATTTTGGACTCAGGTGCAGGAGTTGCAATTGTTACCATTTCCTTATGGAAACGATGGGGCAAGCTAGCACTCAGGCCAACGAGAATGAAATTGCAGATGGCTGACGGGCACATAGAAAGACCCTTAGGACTACTAGAGGGGATAACTCTCACTACTTGTGGTGTAGAGTTTGAGCACACATTTGCTATCTGTGACTTTAGCAAAAATCAAGCCTATGAGATGATTTTGGGAAGACCATTTATGCGGCAGTTGCAAGTGGTACAGGATTGGGGAACCAATTCCTTGTATTTGCAGCACTTAGGTGTTACAACCAAAGTCAATCTCAAGGATTACTCTCATAGAGATGTCCCTCCTATCCAATGGAACCCCATCCATAGAGCCAAAGATGATACGGAATCGGTGCATTCCATAGGGTCAGGATCCTCATGGATGCATGAAGACACTCACTTATGGATGTGTAAAGCGGCAGCGGAAGAGGAGAAGAGAGAGAAAGCCAGTGAGGTAGGTGCAAAAGAAACTCATAGATCAATCCAAGACCCAGCCTATGCACCTGTAGTTTTTCCAGACGAAGAATTTGAACCTCACGGCTGGGCAGAAATTCTAGCAACAATGGATGTAGCCATCAATGAAGAACAATGGACACCCCACTGTGATGAGGATGGCTATGACATTTCAGTCTTCTCCATAGAGCCCATCATGGGAGAGGCTGTTCTAGAAGAGTGCGAACCTAGCCCTGATGCATTTGAGGATGCGAGTGACTCCGATCTAGAGTCAATTATTATGAACCCACCTTTTGCATCAGATGAAGAATACTTCTATGAAGTGGAATTTCAACCCCAAAGGCACGGAGAGCTTACAAACGATGTAAGGCTAGCCACACATGTAACCCCTAAGGAAGAAGGAAAGAAAAGGAAGAAGAAAGAAGTCACACCAGAAGAGGAAGAATCTTTGTTTGAGGTCCCAGAAAATTTTAAGAAGTATGAGATAGACGACAGGAGAGTCATGATTAGAATGCCTAAACGAGAGGCGCAATCGGGGGAGGCCTATGATAACAAAGAAACCACCAAGAAAATAGTGGTAGCCATAGAAGAAGGGGAAGAGAGATGCACGTACATAGGCCATGACCTGACAGAAGAGGAAGAACAAGAGCTAATAGCCTTGCTAAGAGAATACAGAGATGTATTCGCTTGGAGTTACAAGGATTTGAAAGGAGTGGACCCGGACATATGCTCACATACGATTCCCCTGACTACAGAGGCAAGACCCTCAAAACAAAAGCCATACACATACAATGACAACTATGCTGCCAAGATCAAAGAAGAGATAGACCGCTTGATTGAAGCTGGATTTATCTATGAAATTGAGCACACTGAATGGGTATCCCCCATTGTAGTGGTGCCCAAAAAGAATGGTAAATTACGTGTATGCATTAACTTGAAGAAGGTTAACGCAGCCACTATCAGGGATAGTTATCCGCTTCCTATCACCGAGCATTTATTAGAAAGGGTAGCCGGCAAGGAAGTGTACAGTTTCCTAGATGGGTTCTCTGGCTACAATCAAGTGGCCATCGCACCAGAAGATCAACATAAAATGGCTTTTGCCACAGAGTGGGGCATATTCACCTTTAGAGTAATGCCATTCGGCCTTACCAATGCTCCCGCAACCTTCCAGAGATTGATGTGCCATGTGTTTAAAGAGTTCCTGAGAAAGAATTTGGAAGTCTATGTTGATGATCTACGTGCTCATTCCAACATTAGACAAACACATATACCTCAACTCAGGCAAATCTTTGACAAGTGTAGAGAGTATCAAGTCTGCCTGAACCCAGAAAAAGTGTGTTTTCATGGTCAGGCAAGGCAAAATTCTAGGACACAGAGTGTCAAAGAATGGCATATCTACGGATGAAGAGAAAGTAAGAGCTATAGCCGAATTACCTAGGCCAAAGAATGTCAAGGACGTACAAGCTTTCATGGGGCATTGTGGTTATTACCGACGATTTATACACATGTATGCCATCATAGCAAAGCCTCTGTATGGACTGTTGACTAACTTCGAGTGGACTGATGAATGTGAGCATTCCTTCAATGAGCTTAAATGGCAATTATGTTCAGCACCAATCTTGACCACACCAGATTGGAATAAGCCTTTCCATGTTCATGTTGATGCATCCAATTATGCTATTGGGTGTGTACTAGCGCAGCCTACCAGTGAAGGTAATATGGATCTTCCAATTGCCTATGCTAGTAGACAATTGAATGCAGCTGAACGAAATTATACCACTACGGAGAGAGAAGGATTAGGCATGGTATATGCAGTTAAAAAGTTTAGACATTATTTGCTTGCAAATAAGTTTAAATTTTTTAGTGACCATCAGGCACTGCTATATCTTGTAAACAAGCCGTGCAATACAGGAAGATTAGTAAGATGGTTTCTCTGGCTAATGGAATACGATTTTGAGGTAGTGGTGAGAAAAGGCAAGATTCATTTGAGAGCAGATCATCTCTCTAGGCTCACATCCGGAGAAGCCCCACAAGGAGTATCGGATGATCTTCCTGATGCTTACTTGTTTAATTTGGAAGTAATACCTCAGTGGGCTAAGCCATTAGTGCCAGTATTGACATACGGGCCTAACCACCCAGTAATAAACACTCAAGGTAGAGAGGTAGTAAAAGCCCAGAAGTACCATATCATGGCAGGAAGCATGTACAAACAGACAGATCAAGGGATCTTGGCTTGTTGTGTAGAAGAGGACGAGTACACTAAATGGTTGCATTTAGCACATGTAGGTTCATTAGAGCAACACTACTCAAAGCAATGAACCTTACAGACACTAAGGAGACTCAGAGTGCATTGGCCGACTATGGAGGCTGATGTCCAAAAGTTGTGCAAGGAATGTCCAATCTGCTGCACTAAACCACCTGTGGAACATGCCACTCTTTATCAAGTGTCCATAGTGCCAGATTGGAGTGAACCACTAGTATCCTTCTTAAGGACGAAAACATTCCCTCCAGACATGACTCTGGCTAGGCAAAGGAGTTTAGAACAAGAAGCCCAGGATTATTCACTCATTGGTGATAATCTATACAAGCGTGGTAAAGATGGTTACCTGAGACTATGTGTCCATGAGAGTGAATATCTCAAAATCTTGGATACTGCTCACCAAGGTGTAGCAGGGGGACACTTTGGACCAGATCGGGTAATCAAGGCAATACTATTTGCGGGCTTTTGGTGGCCAACCCTTCACATGGATGCACATACCTATGTGAAACGATGTGATGTTTGTCAGAGAACTTAGTACCCTATACGCAAAGATGAGATGCCACTGAAGCCTATGATGGGCGGACGTGCGTTCTCTAAATGGGGAATAGACTTTGTTGGTCCTATTAATCCCCCAGCTAAGGGTTCACATGCTGAGTATATCATCGTGGCCACAGACTATCTAACCAAGTGGGTAGAAGTGAAAGTTACTACAAAAAATGATGCTCAAACAACAGCAAAGTTCTTATTTGAAAATGTATTCACGAGGTATGGATTGCCAATAGAGTTGGTGAGTGATAGAGGCACACACTTCTTGAATGAAGTCATTGAAAACCTTCTCCAAGATTTCTTGGTGATACATAAGAAATCGGCCCCCTATCATCCACAAGCTAATGGCCAGGCGGAGAGCACTAATAAGATCTTATGCAATGTGCTGACTAAACTAGTGAACAATAAACGCTCTGATTGGGACAAACAGCTACACCATGCTGTTTGGGCATACCGAGTAGCCTATAAAACGGTACTCCAAGCCACGCCCTTTCACATGGTGTTCGGCCAAAATGCAGTGCTACCACTAGACTTTTTGATACCTACGTTGAAAGTAGCACAAGAGCATGACTGGACAGGCCACGAGTTGTCCTCTAGAGTCTTCGATCTTGAACGATTAGGTGAAACACGATTGAGGGCTGCGGCAGGAATTTATGCAGCCAAGAAAAGGCAAAAGGCATATTTTGATGCACACGTCAAGGATAAGGGCTTGAAAGCAGGAGACCTAGTCCTAGTCTACACCTTGAAGCAACATGCACGGAAGTTAGAGAAGAGAGGTTACGGGCCAATGATTATCAATAGAATCTCCACAAGCGGCGCAGTTCAGCTAGCCACTCTAGAGGGTGATATTCTACCAAGTTACATCAGTGGATGCAGAGTCAAGTTATATCAAGAACCCCTCACTGAAGAGATGCTAAATCGACTCAACAGTGCTAAGAAACGTAAAGAAGAAGAGAAACGAATTAGAGAAGAAGCACAAGCAGAAGCTTTAGAACGCATCCGACGAATGAAATTGAGGAGACAAGGCAGAGACCCGCCTATGCCTGACACTCAAGAATCTGTAGGCTATCTTATGGCCATGTGCGAGGCTTCAGGTGGACGTTCCCATAGAATAATCGATCGACGACCTTTTGTAACCCTAGAAGTAGGACAAGGAAAGGGTGCAAAGACTGTAAGAGCTTTGATTGACTCAGGTGCATCCACTAGTGCTGTCAAATTGTCTTACTGCCAAGAATTGAAATTAACTGTCACTCCTATAGAAGCATATCTCATAGGATTGGGAGGTGTGGAAACCCGTTGCATGGGCGAGGTGGATCTTCCCATCTCCATTCAAGACGAAGTGATGACAGTCAAAGTACTAGTGTGTCAAGATGAGGACCTCACTGAGCCTCTTGTCTTGGGTCAGGACTGGATCTATGATCATGCAGTCAACCTCAACCTAAGAAGTGGACTTCTTCAGGTATGGGTAGATCATAGCCGAATTACAGTTGAATTGGAAAATGAGGCACTCAAGGAACTAGGCAAGGCACAAACTCCTGGTCCTTCCAGGGGTGCACATGAAGTTGACAATGCTATTTTTGTCCAAAACTGTATGATGCAGAAAGAGGCTTGTCTCAACAACGGAGCAATGGAGAGGACGGAACTCCCTTCTTTTCCAAAGACCAGAAGGTTGCAACAACCAACGACAGATCAAATATAGAAGAAGCAAAACACTACCTATACTGGATGCCAAGAAAAGGAGCAAAGCAGATTGTTTCAGCCATGGAAACAAGTATGGAGGCGAAAAGGCGAATACCCTGCTCAGACCAGGCCGACCCCACGGCCAAAACCTCTTATTAGTAGTCAACAACACGACACTAATAAGAAGTCCTTCATTAATTCTTCTCCAAAAGTGAAGTCTATTTGGGTACCCAAGAAGTCAATGAAGGCCAGCCCACAATCACGACAAATCTGGGTGCCTAAGGCTTGCTTGCGGGCTCAAATAGCTACACCAAGGCCACAACCGGTACAACATGTTTCACTCACTCAAACATCTGAGGCCCAGTCTTACACATCACGCATGGACACATATTCTTCCATGAGCACAAGTAGAATCACTTGTAAATGGGTCCCTAAAAAGCCTCATCTTCAAGCAGATACCCCTATCAAACTCTTCAGAGTCTCCACAAAATCAAGATCAAAGCCCATCCATTGCATTTGGCAACCTAAAACTTGTAATAAACCCTCGGACCCCAGTTGTAAATCCATGCCCACCTACTAACTACGTCACTCTCACACTACATCATTCCACTTAGTTCTTAGGTCCACCCAATTCCTAACTACACACACAAGCACCAAGCACTTATTAACCTACTAATTTCTCCCGAACCTCATGATAATGTTGTAATGGGGACAAAAACGGTTCTATCTTGTCCTTTACAATGTTAACACATGTTTCTATATTCTCACAGAATCAGGAGGCAAGAAGTAACATGGCAGAAGCGACAAGTCCGAGCTCACAAGTAGGAATACTTACTGCAGGAATCGATGTGGATAGTCTACATGTGGATGTGCCACCAACTGAACGACCTGTGGAGCTGCAACACCTTCAATAGATTCCGGTACCGGATCCACCCACAGGGATCACAGAAAGAGTCCATGCCAATTCTCATTGGTTCAATGGCATGCCAGGTCCATTAGGAGAGGCCAAGTATATATGGGAGTCTAAGTGTGAGTATGACAGATCATGGGTTTGATTCCAATTTTTCTCCAAGGAGTTTGAGACTCTACAGAACACAGAGGATCTCCAGACCATATGGCAACGTGCAGGGCTAGCAGAATACTTTGAAGCACCACTACCTAAACCGGATCTCCTCCGATGCTATTATTTGGTCTCCACATTACAAGCTAATGAAGAAAAGGACAAACCAGGATCATTTGTTCTTCCTTCCTTGCTGGGCAACAACGAGTTAAAGAGGTTTGAACTTACCTTGGAGTTGGTGAGCTCTGCTTTGAATATGCACGGCACACATGTACCTTCTGAGAAGGATGCTCTCGTTCCTACTAACATGAAGGATAGGAAACTACTGAGGCTTAAAGACATGGCAGCACTCACACCAAACGTGTCCATCCCTCTCCGTATGTGCATGCAACATTTTGCTTTCCCCGGCCAAGACCGCTTCACACAACCACACAAAAGAATCTGGTTCGCTCTCTACTTAGCGGAGACAGGTGCGTTACCAATTAAGCTGCCTGTATGGATTATAGATCAATTGTATGAAGCAAATAAAAGGTCTTCTAGGAAATTAGTGGTGAACGGTTGCTGTGCAATCACACGCATTATTTACCGGTGCCTAGCATATGATGTTCCCATTGAACGTGCCTTAACTTGGGCACAATTACAAATGTTCAAGAAGCTCAAGACGTCCACACATCAATCCAAGCGCATGAGGGGTGCCATCCCTTGTGTCCAGACAAGGGAAGTTCTGACTACTCATGAAGTATCGCCACGAGAGGAGGCCACTGTACCTCCCTTTACCATTAGGATACCCAGGTCTGGATCTGAAACTACGACACAAGCTACCCCTTCAGCTCCTCCTGCTCCATCTGAATTTGAATTTGCTACAACTGGAGATGCTGAAGGAATGGATCCCCAGGACTTCGAAGCATTCTTACAAAGTACACAACTCTCTGATGTAGAGTTTTATTCAGATGCAGAAGAACAAGGCACATCTTCACAAAGAAGAAGAAAATCTACAGACGGCCGCCATGTACATTGGAGTGACGCTCAGCAAGGTCAACAACAAGGACACCTAGAAGAAGAAGGAGCATATGAAGAGGAGACCACTGAAGCCCCAGCCTATACAGCAGAACTCCGAAGGCTGTATCAAATCATGGAACGAGTGCGATCGCAACAACTGCTCACCGAACAGAGCAGTAGAGTACTCATGACTCAGTTGTTGGAAGAAGTAGGAGTTGACTCAGAATATAGTGAAGGTCTCTTATTGATAGCAGAAACATATGGGGTAGTAGAAGCAGTGCGGACCGCCATTAGGAGGTCTCCAGTTCAATATGATCCACGAAGATTCCAGACACGACCACGGTCAGGTAAGAATATCCAGATCCCCATTACAACGGCAGAAGGGCCAATTATTACATCCGAACCCATCGGGACAACCTCCCAAGCAATAGAAACTGCTAGCCAAGAGCACCCAGTCACCCATGAGGAATCCACCGAGCCACTACTACCCACACCCCCACCATCGCCTCCTAGAGCAGAAACCGTGGAAATCACCTCGACCACTCAACCCACCGAACGAACCTTCATCTTCCGTACTCCCATCTCTAGTTCAACCCTATTCTCCACCTCTGATAACTGTTAAACGATAATACTTTCTATCCAACTTTCGGAAGAGTATTATCGGGTCCTCGGGTTCTTGGGAGTGGTAGGGGTCTATTAGATAGAGGCCCTTTACTATTTTCCCATCTAATCATTCCACATCTTATCTAATCCTTCATCAATATCCAAAATAGATTTGCGGACAATTCACAACAGTAAAATCGTTCCTAACACGGATCAGATGCGTCAGTTTATTGCCATACTATCGTTCTTACTATTTAAAAGTTCTAACATCAAAGTTGTTGTTATCTTCCTCGTCCTCTCAACAAAGATAAACAGAATATACTGTATCTTATTCTATATTCTGATTGTAACAGAATAAAACGTCGTACACAGTACTGCAACACCACAACAGATTACTCAATGGTTCACGATACTACACTTTCCAAACCGTCATATTCATCTTCAATCACACAATCCGTTATACAAATGGTGTATACCAGAAAATTATTATCAACAGTGCGCACACATACCGTCAAAAAAATGATATAACAGTATACTGAACGTCATCTACTGTAACACTTAATTCAGAGTACTCAAAAAGAGGTATATCCCAATACATTAATCAGATTCACTACTACAGAGAATAGTATCACAGTTTCTTGCAGATATCGACTAACCTTTCTTCTCAAGAAGTACTCAATGCTATGCACTTACAAAATAACAATCGTGACACAAACGACAGTTGAACTCTTGCTTTCTCTTGATGTCTCTAACTCTCTGTCTCTCTTGAGTAAATTCCTGTTAACCTTCACATACGCAATTCTCTTCCACCTTTCTCTCCCATCTCAACTATCAATCCAAAACGTTCTCTCTCTCTCTTTCTCACACAGTGATCTCTGCTCCCACCAGCCAGACGGAGCGGCGGAAGTTCTCTCTCTCTCTTTCTCACACAGTGATCTCTGCTCCCACCAGCCAGACGGAGCGGCGGAAGTTCTCTCTCTCTCTTTCTCACACAGTGATCTCTGCTCCCACCAGCCAGACGGAGCGGCGGAAGTTCTCTCTCTCTCTTTCTCACACAGTGATCTCTGCTCCCACCAGCCAGACGGAGCGGCGGAAGTTCTCTCTCTCTCTTTCTCACACAGTGATCTCTGCTCCCACCAGCCAGACGGAGCGGCGGAAGTTCTCTCTCTCTCTTTCTCACACAGTGATCTCTGCTCCCACCAGCCAGACGGAGCGGCGGAAGTTCGCTCTCTCTCTTTCTCACACAGTGATCTCTGCTCCCACCAACCAGACGGAGCGGCGGAAGTTCTCTCTCTCCTTCTTCTTCATCCTACTTTTTATCGCTTTCGCATCCTTCATTTACCGACTCTTGCGTAATTTCCTGCATCTCCGTCATTTCAGCCAAAATTCTTGTTTGTCCTTCTTCTGCGGTTGCAGTTGTCTCGCTCCGTCGGCCTTGTAACACTGGCACGCACGGTGGACTCGAACCCGAAAGATCGACCTGAATCTTATCAGAGATATCATTATCTGCAATCGAGGGCGTTTGTTTTTTGGGACTACCTGTTCCAGATTTCCGTTGCCGAATTTCTTTCTGTAATTGATTTATTTTCTGTTTTTGTTGTTCCAACTGCTGCTTCTGCTGGTTAATTATATCTACCAAATCATGGTCGTGTTGGGAGACAAAACCTGAGCGTATGTTTTCCATTTTTGGAATTGTAATGGCCAACCATCTGCGATGAAAAAGTTTCCAACTGTTATGTACATGAGTGCTCAACTTTTATTTTAATGCTTCGATATCGATTTTTGTCATTAAAGTAGCATCCAGATTAATTCCTTCGCCAGTTAAGACCTGTTTTTCTAAATCCTGCAAGACCTGTATTCTGGATCGTAAGACTTCAATTTCGTTCTGTAGAGTGGCATTCATTGCCGAAAAATTGGTCATTTCGTCATGTATCTATTTTTGCACCGCTTCCTGGTACTGTTGGAATTCCTTAATAGATTTGGTAATATTAACTAATGTAACTATCAGTTGATTATGTTCATTCTGTACTTCTCTCAGCAGTTCTGTTTTATCTTTCAGTGCGTTTTGCAATTGTTGATTTGATGTTAACAAAGAATTAAAATGGTTCATATTGGCCAATGCCTGATCTTTTCCCAGTTGTAGCTTCTGTTCTTGTTGTATTAAAAAATCTGAGACTTCCTGTAATTTTTTCTGCATGCTATACCTGATTTCCGGTTCCGGCAATAGAATTATTAGTATTCGACTTCTTCGAATTTACTGGTTGGGGTGACTGCTGTAACTTTCTTTTTGTTATCAACGAAAAAGGTGTTCCAAACACCCTTGCTTGTTCAGTGCCGTCTGTGGGGCATACATCCTCAGAGGAGTCTAACAGTGTATCGGGTTCATCTTGTTCATTTGTGTAGTTATGCTCTGAGCTGAGCATACCGTGTTTTTCAACATTTGGTCTTCTAGCTTGTATGAATTGAAAAATAGCAGCTAAATACACTGGTAAACGAGTGTATTTTTGGGACCTGCGTTTGTCCCCAACAAAAAACTGTTTGTGTAAATGGTTGTACAACCAGTGAGCCCAGCTCACTTTTCCTTCTGTCTCCCCTTGTACTAGAGGCGAAAAATTTTCTCTAGACATAAGATCAAATCTGACTATAAAGCAGAGCCTTTCTAAGTACCATTTAAATTGTTCACGGCGAGTATATGTGGCATTCTTCATCATAAAATAGCGTCTGCGACCTTCGCCCTTACCAAATTCTTTTCGCAGGTCGTTATAAGAACATTTGGGAAAGTTTGCCTCTTCATACAACGGTAATTGAAATACTGACGAAACTAATTGTGGTGAAAATTGTACCTGATTTATAAGGAGACCTTTTGTTTGTCGCATGCTGTGTAACTGATTCTCTGCATCTTCATTACCTGTCCACTGTTCCCAGGGTAACTTAGCAAACTGGAGGAGTCCGATCCTCCGTAACCAGTTCTCATTTCTCCTAGAATGGATGTCAAGCTCTATTTTAAATTCTGTGGAAAATAATATGTTGTTATGCTGACCCGGTGATGGTGCCGAAGTTCTTGAGTCATCTTCATCATCCTGTAATGTAGTATCTGTTGTAGTCACAACACGGTTCTGTGCAATTGCGCGCTTCCTGAGTCGCCATCTTAGTATATCCGATTCAGACATAGTTGTAAGGCTGGCCGAAAATAATATGCTAGAAGTTTTGTTAATTAGTACGAGAGCTCGCAGAATACTATACAGAAAAATACTATGCTGGGCATACGCATTTTATAAGCACTAGAACTTGAACTGCCGTTTGCTGGAATGATGATATTTCATTCGGACATGACACTTCATACTTCTTACCGAAATTGTAGCATCAAAAATCATCATTCTGTATTTTATCCTGTAGATCGATGCTGGACTTGGAACGTCTTTTACATGTGCGAAGAGTATTATGCACAAAAAATCGTGACTTTTAATAAAAATCATCAGTACAATACAGGATTTGTAGGACCGAATTTACAGTTCTGCTGCGAGACCTTCTAAATACATACTTCTAGCTGATCGAAAGATACGGGCAATCTTTTTCTTAAGAGTTTCTAATACATTTTTCAGGGTGTCGGATTCTAACAATTGGGCATCTGTGCGCACCGAACTGAGCACAATAGCTTCCGAAAGTAAATTTTCAGCCTCGGTTTGTAAGAATGCTTCTTGTAAATAAAATTCATTGGCCAATGCTGCATCTCTGGTTGTCTTCATGTCTGTTACTTGTTGCTGCATTCGATGGATGTAATCATTTTGGTTGCGTACTTGATTGTCGAGCCTTTCTAACTGTTGGTTGAGGAACTGGATCGTTTTATGATATGCATCTCTTTCCCTTTTCGTATCTGCTAATCTTTTCTGTTTCTGAGGCTCTTCAACGAGATACTTATGCAGCATGTCGTTAACTGTTGATAAACTGTCTTTTATAGTATTCAACTCGAATTCTTTTTGCTTCAGTTCTCTTTGCTGTTTTTGGTTTTGTTGATCTTTTTGGGCCAGCTGTAATCTAGTTTCTTCCAGTAAGTTACCTAATGCTACTCTAACATCTTCTGCATCTTTGAAGTTCTGTGTTAACTTATTGATTTCTGCATTGGCTACTATCAACAATTCTTTTTGATTGTTCATTGTTTTCAGAGCTTCATCCCGTTGTTTTGTTATGTCTTCTTGGTCACTGAGTCGTTCTTGCAGCTGCTTCACCTGTTCGTGTAGGGCCTGATTTTCTGCCTTTACTATGTATAATTCTTCTTGAAGAGGAGTAATATCGGCTTCCAGTAATTCTACTTTATGCTGCAACTCCTTGTAGATATTGTCTGTATCAGCTCTTATCTGAGCAGATAATTGCTGGGAGAGATTAATAAGAAACTGTCCGATCGATGCTAATTCAGAAAATACCTGAACAGATTGTGTTTGCAGAAATTATCGTGGTTGGGCAAACGTATCGGTGAGTAATTGTTGAGAATTCGGTGGCGAGTAGTTAGGGGAAGATGATGATGAATCGTCGGGGTGGTCTTGGATGGGATGTACTTCATTTTCCGATGGTAAAATGGGACGAGCTGCGTTAGAGCTTGTTACCTTATTTGTATCCTGTTGTTCATTCGCTGCGGTGCCGGCATCTGTTGCTTCTGTTGCCTTCAGGAGCTTATCCAGTGCATCATTAGTAGATTGTTGTTCATGGATTTGTTGGTTCTCTTGATGCTGCTGCTGACAGACTTTATCAGTTGAAATTGCTTCAGTTTCAGTTTGCTCCTGCGTTTGTTGGTGCTCAGACGCTAATGAATACGCTGCTGATTCCTGGTGCATAGACGTATTTGTATCATGGAACCTCTCTTCATCTTGATACTTGGCCTCTGTTTCTACTTCCTTGTCTTGCTGATCAGCTTCATTCTCTACTGCTTTGTCTTGTTTACTGGCTTTCCCTTCTTTATTTTCGTGTTGTTGTTCTGTGTCGTGTTGTACTTCTTGCTGTTGTTCGGCTTCCTTTTGTATTGCTTCACCTGGATGCTGATCGACCTCCTGTTGTACTTCTTCGTCTTGTCCGACTGAACCTGCAACCTTACTTTCAGAAGAACTGATTCTGATTCGTTTACTTCTGAATAACTGATTAATCTCTTCTTCATCTTCTTCGTCTTCATCTAAAGGTTGTGCTGATTCTTCAATTTGCAGTACTGGTCCTCTTGGTGGTGGTTGTGCTTGCATTATAGTTGGAAACAGAAATGACAGAATGTGCGGAAGTCGAGACCTAGGAGTTTTGCCTTTGCTAACTTGCTTCATGATTGAGACGCACTCCTTATGAATACGTTGAAAGAAAAACGACGCGAAGTTAACAGGTTCTCGGGCAGCTATATCGATGGCAGAATAAAATGGTCGAGAGATACCATAAGTTCGTTTCTGGAAATTGAGTATAGCAACTAGGAATTGTAATGCAGTTCTTTCGGGTTTTGGTCGGCAAAGAATGGCGTATTCATTAGATGAATAACGAGGGAACAATTCTGCCATTCGGGTTACAGAAATCATGGGGAGATTCTCGCGGCCATGTGGAGTCAAATGGTATACTTCAGCAAAAGATTGGAATGTGATTACAGTTCTGGAAGGTAAGGAGAGGAAAACCCATTGTTTTTCGGTGGGAGATACTCGAGCGATAGCAGAAATGATCTGTGCGAAGAAGGGGTGAGCTTCTACTGAGTGCCAGGGCAGCTCGGCGAAACTACCCAATCCTCGTACACGCAGGTAATTTCCTACTTCAGCAGGGATACCATCAACAAAAGCTGTATAGTTTGCTAAGGATTCCATTGCGCACAGATACAAGACACAAAACACGAGTATTCAGAAAATACAGCCGTGATCGCAAGATACTATATAACCTATCCGGCGAGTTTAAGTGAGTTATATAAGAGATTTATACAAAGAATATTTTAAACGGTACTAATTACACAAAACGGGCAGTAATGTCTATATCTGGTGTGCATGCATGCAAAGAGAGAAAAAGGAGCGGGCGGCTTGACATAAATAGATATTAAAATACGGCGATTACACTTACTTTATTGATTATACCAAATTAAAACCAAAAGGAACTAAAAGACAGAAAGAAAATTAAGAACTTGCGGTACCCTGTGTACCCTTGTTATCGCAGCTGTGACGTTACTTGATACGGCCGTAGCTTAGAACCGTTTATCACTTTTGGAAGTGGTTGTCCAGTCAATGTAGTCAATCGAAAAGTAGCCGGACCAACTTGTTCTGAAATCTTGAATGGACCGAACCAACGTAACTTGAATTTTCCTGCTGATCTGTTGGACTTCGCATTGTAAAAAAGAACAAGCTGTCCTACCGAAAATACTGGAGTCTTTAAATTACGGTCATGTGTCCTGGCTTGTCTTAGTTGGATTTCTTTCATAGTTAAGAAACTGAGCCATCGGTGCTCATCTAATTCTCTAAGTGTTTCCAACCGAAATACCAATGACTCTTCTGGTAGAAGCTTCTGAGAAATTGCTACTCTTAAACTTGGTATTACAATTTCCATCGGGGCGATTGCTTCTAGTCCATAGGCTAATTTGAATGGTGTCAAGCCGGTGGTTACCTTATATGTTGTGCGATAGGCCCATAAGACTGCAGGTAGCAACTGATCCCATCTTTCCGGTGTTTCTCTAGTCAATTTCTGAAGCATGTTCAGCAAAGATTTGTTGGTACTTTCTGCCAATCCATTTGCACGAGGATAATATGGTGAGCTGAATTTATGACTGATCTGGAACGACTGTGTTAGTGCTTTCATCAAATTGTTCATAAAATGGGTGCCCTGATCTGAAACAAGCTCTAGTGGCAATCCAAATCTTGGAAAGACATCTGATAATAGACATTTTGCTACTGCAACTGATGTAGCCGAACATAAAGGCCATGCTTCTGCCCACCTGGTTGCGTAGTCTGTGCAAGTCAATATATACCGGTTGTTACTGAATACCGCGGGAGGTGTGATTGGACCAATAAAATCTAGACCCCACTTCTGAAATGGTTCTAAAGGAAGTACTGGATGAAGTGGAAAGTAATGGCGTTGTAGTGGTTGTCCAGTTCTTTGACAGCTATCACAAGTTTTGATAAATTCCAATACATCTCTGTACATAGTTGGCCACCAAAGTCCACTTTGCAGAATTTTTCGGTGAGTAAGATCTGCTGCAAAATGTCCTCCTATTGGACTTGAGTGAGCCAGATTGATGACTGAGTTTACTTCATGTGTAGGGATACATCGGAGTAAGGTTCCTGTATGATCTGCATAATAAAGTTCTCCAGCAACTAACCGGAATCTTCGACTAAAAACTGCAATTTTTCGGCGTGTAGCTGTAGGGACTTCAGAAGGTAGACATCCATCCGAAAGGAAGGTCAATAACTGATCATAATACGTAGTTGGTATTGGTTGGTTCGACAATTCCTCAGTAGTTGGTTCTGAAGTATAGATGGCTAGCGTTGTATCATTTATGCCGACCGGAGGTTCACCTGAATCTAAGCGTGACAAAAAGTCTGCTAAAGCATGTGAACTACCTGGCCGATGAGTGACATCATAGTCGAATTCCTGCAATAGTAGGACCCATCGTGCTAGGCGGCCACCTATATGTTGCTGCCGAACCAAGTAAACAAGTGCAGCGTGATCGACATGAAATGTAAATTTTCGGCCCAGCAAGTAATGTCTGAATTTTTTTACCGAATACACTAGTCCTAAGCATTCCCTCTCTGTTACCGAGTAGTTCTTCTCTGCAGGTGCTAATCTTCTGCTAGCATAGTATACTGGTCTAAACCATTTATCGGTTTGTTGCATCAGTACACTTCCTATTGCTATATCAGATGCATCAACGAATACGTGAAATGGGTGATCCCAATCTGGTGGCTGTAAAATGGGAACCTGTGTTAATAACTGTTTCAGTCGATCAAATGCTATCTGACATTCCTGAGTCCATTCGAATTGCTGTGGAGTCTTGGAAATTAATTTGTTCAGTGGTATTGCCACATGAGCAAGCCACCGTAAATGTCTTCCATGCCATCTCACTTGACCCATAAACCACATTACTTCTTTAGGTGTATTAGGCACCGGAGCTTCTAATACTGCTGAAATTTTATCAGGATCGACTTGAATACCCTGTCCCGATATGATGTGACCAAGTAAATTACCACATGAAACCGCAAACACAGATTTGTTTGGGTTTAAACACAATCTATATTCTCTACATTTCTGAAAGCAACATCGTAAATGTACCAGATGTGCGATCGTCTTACCAAAAATTGAAAAATCGTCAAGGTATACTTGCATAAATGAGGTGAGATAAGGAGAAAATATCTCCTGCATACATCTTTGAAATGTGCTTGGTGCATTCCTCAATCCAAACCACATTACTGTACAAGCAAAGACACCCCAATTTGTAATAAATGCAGTTTTTGGTATATCCTCTTCAGCCATTCTTACTTGGTTATATCCACTGTATCCATCTAGAAATGAATACATCTCATGACCTGCTACTTTGTCAAGCATAGTATCCAAAAAGGGAATCAGAAAAGGATCCGGTACTGTTGCAGCATTTAATTTTCGATAGTCTACGCAGATTCTCAATTGCTTGTTTTTCTTCGGTACAATCACAATCGGTGAAATCCATTCCGCATGTTCTATTGGTACTATGAATCCAACTTTTAATAACCTATCAAGTTCAGCCTTTACCTGTGATGCATAATGTGGGTTCATCCGGTAGTTGGTTTGCTTTATCGGTTTCGCTTCTGGTTTTAGCATAACTCTGTGTTGATAAATACGAGGATCCACGCCCTTCATGTCTTTGTAATCCCATGCAAAGACGTCAGTAAATTCTTGGAGTAACTGAATTAAATCTGCTTGAAATGCTTCCGGTAAGTTTTGCTTTATCTTTACAGGACGAGGGTGATCTTCATCTCCAAGATTATAAGTAATTAACTGGTCTTCTAGAACATAAAATTGTTGATATTTCTCTGTATTAGCTGATGGTTTGAGAAGTTGCTGTAGTTCATTATCGTGAATCGAAATGGTATCTTCCTCCTTAGTTTCTTCGGCAATGGGTATTACTGTACATACTGAAGCATTCCAGGTATCTACAACAGACTGTAGATCAATAGTTCCTAATGTCATTAAATCAACATTATTCTTCAGAAATTCTTCTTCTTCGTCATCGGACAACCCATCTAACATATGTACTGGTTTGGCAAAATATGGTCGAGCATGTAACTCATAGGGTTGTATCGCGTCTAACTTTACAACACATTTGTGATTTTTATCTTTGAACGTAAGTTCCTGGGCTGACCAGTCTTGAATTACCTTGGCTTGTTTCAACCAAGGACGGCCGAAAAGTAGATTGTAATCTAGGGTGGATTCCGACAATTCTAGAACAACGAAGGTCATCTTGAATGTTGTGTCTTGCAAGGTTATGGGTATATCTCAGACAAGTCCTACTGGATGGACTCTAGATTGATCAGCCATCCTAACAAAGAATTGAACTGGTTCTATCTTAGTCCATCCCAACTTCTTACAAAGTGACGCAGTGGCAATATTCACGCCAGACCCCCCATCAATTAAAACTTGTGTGATTTGATGTTTATTAAACCATACCATAATCAGAGGAACTGAGTGATCTACTGTAGAGTCTGGCTCTGGTTGTACGGTTGTGGTAGCCGGAATGCAAGCAGATTTTGTAGTAAACTGTTGTTGAACTTGTTGGCGTATTCCTGGTACTAATGCTAGTAATTGCCCGAAAGGCAGTGTGATGGATGCTTTTGACAATATATCCCATGCTGGTTGCAATTGATTTGCATTTTCCTTAACTGTTGAAGATGTAGCTTGGTCTGAAGATGGTAATTCTGCTGCAGATGATGTACCTGCTTCTGTATTGTCAGCACGAGCTTGTGTCGTATCCGGGGACTGGATTACTGGAGTAGGTTCTGGAAAAACAGGTGGTTCTACGGTGGTCCATTGACTAGCTTTATTATACATTCTGTGTTGTTCACGTATCCCTGGTTCAAATAATTCTGCTGCCGGTTGCAATTGTTTACCGGAACGAGTTTGAACTGCTGCTGCCTGCGTCTCTATAGGTGTGATTGTTACCACATTGGCCATTGGGTTTTGACGTTCCTTTTTCCTTTGGTCATATTCCGTTGCATCTCTACAGAATCTTCTAATATGGCCCAATTGTCCACAGAAATGACATCGTGGTGGTGGTAAATTATGATTTTCCGGTGGTGGTCCATTCTGCCAGCGCGGTGTATTATAGTTATTGTTCCTCTGTCCTCGATAATGTTGATAACCTTGTTGTTGATTGTTTCTCAAATGTGGGGGTACATATTGATTGGCTAGCTGCCCTTGTTCCTGAATAATTGCATTAACTGTTGCTGTTCCTTGTCTTCTGGCATTGTATGCACAATTCTCAGTGGTATGTCCAACAATGTTACAGATGGCGCAATAGATCTGATTTAACGCACACTGGGCACTAGTATGTCCTGAATTCTTGCATGTGGTGCAATATACTTGCTTAGTTATATCTTCAGCCACATGTTTGTTTGTTTTTATCCATTCCAAATCCTCTGAAAATCCACCAACTTTGTTTTCCAGCTGAAGGGTCATTGCGATCACTGCATCGAGGGTCATGGCTCCTACACATCTTATAATCATGATTTGCCTAAGTTGAGGAAGTAAGCCATTGATAAACCACTGTGTAATAACATCGTCTGGTAAATTAGCATGAGCCTGGGGTAACTGTCTTAAATGTGTTCTGAAAAGGGTAGCATACTCTTGTATAGTTTGATTTGGTTTCTGTCTGTTGTTCTGTAAATAATCAAAGATCTCTGCAGGATTCTTTTTCAGCCTGAATCGCTGCAAAAAAGCGTCTCGTACTGCTTCATAAGTACCGAAATGATTAATATCGTATTCAGTAAGCCATCTTGCTGCTTCATTCACAAGTGTAGATTGAAAAACAAATGCTTTGTATGCCGGGTCCGGTGGATGGTTGAGAACAGCGTAACTGATTTCAAAGGTGCGTACGTGAGCATCTGGATCATCTCCTGGAAATCCACTAAACTTTGTGTATGTTACTCCTATTGGAGCTGATCTGGGTTGACCTAACTGTCGTTGCGGTTGTTCGTTCATCGTGAGTGTATTATACCTTCCTTCTGTATTTCTGTTTTGAGTTTCTGAACTACCGGAATTTGTTTCACCAAATGGCACACTTTCCGGTGCAATTAGCTTACTTACTATATTGCGAATTTCTGTTTCAAATAGTCTTCCTTCCTCCTTGATATCCAGAGTAGGAGGACTTGCTTCCAAACGTTGTAGTTGAGCGGAAGATTCAGCCGAAACTACTGAGTCGTCATCGAAAAACTGTGATTTTCTTACCGAAATTCCACCGGAAGGATTCGAAATTGTGACTGGATACGGTGTTGATTCGCCTGTGTTAATTTCCTTCCCTAAAGTGTTTCTAATCGTAACTGAATCTAAATCTATTCCGAAAACTTTTAGACTAGATTCCAACTGTGTATTGGTAGGTTCCAAAATTGCTGTATTTTCGACAGTCTGCACCGTAGTGATACCAGACAGTTCTAGAGATGTAGTACGTTCTACCGTGATTTCACCAGAATCAGTTTTATCGTTCGTCACTTTTTCAACAACTGGGTCAGGTCTAATTGCACTAGTACCTCCCAGAGTTGTTCTTAATACCCCTAACTGGTGATTCTTGGGATACTTTTCACCTGATCGAGTAATCGGCATGTAGCATTTCCGTACTGATCATATAGTATTACGAACAGAACAGTCTTGCAACAATCTGATTCTGTTGCTACTGTACATCCAACAAAATTTAATTCGAACAAAATACCAGGCAATCTTAATGCCACATCCCCAGCAGGATCGCCAATGTTAAACGATAATACTTTCTATCCAACTTTCGGAAGAGTATTATTGGGTCCTCGGGTTCTTGGGAGTGGTAGGGGTCTATTAGATAGAGGCCCTTTACTATTTTCCCATCTAATCATTCCACATCTTATCTAATCCTTCATCAATATCCAAAATAGATTTGCGGACAATTCACAACAGTAAAATCGTTCCTAACACGGATCAGATGCGTCAGTTTATTGCCATACTATCGTTCTTACTATTTAAAAGTTCTAACATCAAAGTTGTTGTTATCTTCCTCGTCCTCTCAACAAAGATAAACAGAATATACCGTATCTTATTCTATATTCTGATTGTAACAGAATAAAACGTCGTACATAGTACTGCAACACCACAACAGATTACTCAATGGTTCACGATACTACACTTTCCAAACCGTCATATTCATCTTCAATCACACAATCCGTTATACAAATGGTGTATACCAGAAAATTATTATCAACAGTGCGCACACATACCGTCAAAAAAATGATATAACAGTATACTGAACGTCATCTACTGTAACACTTAATTCAGAGTACTCAAAAAGAGGTATATCCCAATACATTAATTAGATTCACTACTACAGAGAATAGTATCACAGTTTCTTGCAGATATCGACTAACCTTTCTTCTCAAGAAGTACTCAATGCTATGCACTTACAAAATAACAATCGTGACACAAACGACAGTTGAACTCTTGCTTTCTCTTGACGTCTCTAACTCTCTGTCTCTCTTGAGTAAATTCCTGTTAACCTTCACATACGCAATTCTCTTCCACCTTTCTCTCCCATCTCAACTATCAATCCAAAACGTTCTCTCTCTCTCTTTCTCACACAGTGATCTCTGCTCCCACCAGCCAGACGGAGCGGCGGAAGTTCTCTCTCTCTCTCTTTCTCACACAGTGATCTCTGCTCCCACCAGCCAGACGGAGCGGCGGAAGTTCTCTCTCTCTCTTTCTCACACAGTGATCTCTGCTCCCACCAGCCAGACGGAGCGGCGGAAGTTCTCTCTCTCTCTTTCTCACACAGTGATCTCTGCTCCCACCAGCCAGACGGAGCGGCGGAAGTTCTCTCTCTCTCTTTCTCACACAGTGATCTCTGCTCCCACCAGCCAGACGGAGCGGCGGAAGTTCTCTCTCTCTCTTTCTCACACAGTGATCTCTGCTCCCACCAGCCAGACGGAGCGGCGGAAGTTCTCTCTCTCTCTTTCTCACACAGTGATCTATGCTCCCACCAGCCAGACGGAGCGGCGGAAGTTCTCTCTCTCCTTCTTCTTCATCCTACTTTTTATCGCTTTCGCATCCTTCATTTATCGACTCTTGCGTAATTTCCTGCATCTCTGTCATTTCAGCCAAAATTCTTGTTTGTCCTTCTTCTGCGGTTGCGGTTGTCTCGCTCCGTCGGCCTTGTAGCATAACCCAATCTATGAAGCAACCACCATCACTACACAATCCACCGAATTGCTCATAGAACCTGCCCTAGGAAAACCATCCCCCATGCCCTCAGCCATAGGTCATCCTGACCCTAGATCCATATTCATGGGTTTCCCTGCTACCATGCAACCCTTCATGCCCTCCTCAACTCTACGACCTCAACCCCCAACCTCCATCTCTTCACTTCTCCAATCCCTCCATAACTTCCTTGCTAGAACTTTTCAACCCAGGTCTCAACCATTCCCTTTATTTTCAGCTCCCCACCCCACTTCTCATCTATTCACCACTTTCACACACACACCACCTACCATTCCAATGTATATGGTAGACCCCACACTCGCACCCACTCCTGAAAGTATGGACATTTCACCACCCACGGCACCTCCCCCTCCCCCCACGCTTCCACCTCCTCCCATTCCCCCTCCACCAATTTCACCCACACACACGTCTTCAATAGACACATCATTCACTCTTCCCCTTCCCCAATTCCCTTCCCATGCATCTTCCGTTGTAAACACCACCCCGTCATCTATAGGCAATGCATTGGACACCATGCTAGCTTGTATATCAAACTTAAGGACAGATTACAATCAGCTCCAGCAACAGAATGAACGCCTGCAAGAGCACTCGGAAACACTACAACACCGCCTTGCTGCACTAGAAGAGGAAAATGCTCACCTCCACACACAATTCCAAACTCTCCAAGAGGCTCATAGCATATTGGAGGTACAGTTACAGAACACAGATCAGGAAGCAATACAAGTGGTAGAAGGTCATCTACGGACACAGCTGGAATGCAATTCAAAGCTTCAGCGAAATATGGCCCTACTCAAGCGACATCTTGCTGCCGCTCATGAAGAGAATCGACGCCTGCAATTACAAAATCAGGAAAACCTAGAAGCAACTATCTAAATCACGCCTAGGGCACCCATCAGCCCATCAAAGTTTCAAGCAGTGACCCCTGACAATATCAAGATCATATTGGAAGACTATGCCATGCTACTTGAAGCACATGACCAGCTATCAGAGGAACTGGGTCAACTGAAGCAAAAACACCAAAAAGAAACAACAGAAGCCTCTCAAAACACCTCCTCCGCGGCTTCCCTTCTCACAGACTCAGAGGCCTTAAAAGATCTCCAGAAACAGGTCACCGAATTGCAAGCACGTCTACTACAATATGAGAGACCACCTTCCCCTCCAGAGGCTCCCACCGACGAAGAAGTAGTACAAATTCCTGTGGAACAAACATTTGAAGAAGAATACGACCCACAACCCTTCCCAGGGGGCCAACAAACGGAAGAAGCTCAGGACACATTCGAAGCACCATGGCCTCCATGGCTACGTCAAGTGGAGGAAATCGGGAGTTCTCACGAAGAGCGCACAGTAGTGCAAAATCAGGCCATGAGGGTCATAGAGGAAACTGTGCTACAATCTGCTTACTTCAAGAACCTGTCATCGAGACGCCTTATCCTCTCATCTGAACTCCAATACAGGCCTTATTATATTATTCTGGCTGATTATAATGCAGAAATACAGAGAGTCACGGCTAAGATTCCTACCTTTGCTACCCAATTTCAACCCGAAGACCTTCCTCCAGAGGTGCAAAAAGGCAAAATTCGTCAACCCACCTGGCGGCAGAAACTTCTAGAGACATATCCAAAAATGCTACGCACATGGAACAACGCGCCTTTACATCTCCTATACAATCCATGCTACGGTCCAGTTCCACGCCGCAGGTCTTGGAAGGCATTCAATATCAAAGTGCAGAACAACGCGCAATGCAAGGAATGGCTAAACTACCCGTACATTGCGCCACCACAGGGACCACCGTTGGTAGCATACATGATGGGAACAATTCGACATTGGATGCCGCAATTGAAGCCCATGCCAGATGTGGCAGCTCAAATGATGCTTAAGATTTTAGATATGATGTAGGTAGTCCTGAAAACCTTTAAAAATGCAGCCGCACCATAGGTACGTCTACCGGGGTTTACCAATGGAAATTATGATTTGGTGTATGACATGAGCACCACCCCCAGTATTCGTGTGGCTTACGCCTGGCATGCACGCATCAAATACCTCCCTGCATGTTACAAACAGACCTTCGAAAGAATGTTCAGATCAGGTTTCTGGGAGTATCACTCGGAGGTCTTCGCACCAAAGCCCACACACCTGCTCCATCTCTTTGCTTGTGAACAAGCAATGTACTCTGAGTACTACACCACACCGCAACCAGAGGTCCCTGGCACAATAAATTGGGATGCATTGGAAGCTGATCTAGCAAGAGGCTTACGGATAGGAGAACACGAACTTGCCACCAATGTCATCCAATACTATATCGACCACCCGATAGAGCAGAGGTCTGTCAGGGGCGACAGACGCTAGGAAGGGGGGAGTGTTGGCATACAAGTCAGATGAAGATCATACTAGCACAACGGAGCAGTCATGCACAATATGGCAACAAGGCCCAATCATTTTTTCCATGGACCATTTACAACTCAAGTGATTTTAATCACTACACAACCATTGTAAATTCTGTTTTTGGTAGAATAGACTCCATTTTGTGCAAGCCGAGGAGTCCTCGAGCTTGAGGAGCATTAGAACTAGCTACATATCAATTTTCATAATTTTTAGACTCCGTTTGAGCCCTCAAATAGGCTCTAGAACCTAATTTTTAACTAGGCCGGACACTAGGTCTGGACAAGACCAAAGCTAGTTAGAAAACTATAAAAAGAGCTAGAGAGCTCATTTTTGGGGTTAGATTGTTTGTGAATTGAGCTTATGTAAGAGACTTTTTGACTAATGCAAAGAACTCCATTGTTCCTCTCCTTGTTCTTGCTTTGTGTGCGCGTGTGTGTGTATGTGTGTGCATGCTTGTGTGCTTCTCACTCACACACTTGTGCCTTCACTTGCTCATAGTCTTCATACTAGTCCTCACGTCTCCACGGATTGACAATTATGAGGTGAATCTTCTCACGTTGGTACTCACCATTGTGCTAGAGTGACACACAGAACGATTAATACGTTGGTTTCTATTACTCATGGAGTATGACTTTGAAGTAGTAGTCAGGAAAGGGAAGAAACATCTTAGAGTTGATCACCTCTCAAGATTAACCACAGGAGAAGCTCCTCAAGGAATAGTGGATGAATTACCGGATGCATATTTGTTTGACCTTGAGATGGTACCAGAATGGGCTAAGCCTATTGTACCTATTCTAACATATGGACCCAAGAATCCTAGGATAAGGATCAAAGAAGGAGAAATTACCAAATCTCAGAGATATCAAATCATAGCAGGAAGTATATATAAACAAGATAATCAAAAGGTTCTTGCTTGTTGTGTAGATGAATCAAAACATGCGAATTGGTTGCAATTAGTACATGTAGGTGCATTAAAGCAAAATCACTCGAAATATCGTACATTGTAGACCCTACATAGACTAGGAGTATATTGGCCTTCTATGGAAGCAGATGTCTACAAGTTGTGTAAAGAATGCCCTGTTTGTTGTGGAAGACCACCAGTAGAACATGCGACATTATATCACGTGTCTCTCACACCAGAATGGAGTGAACCCTTAGTGACGTACTTGAGGATAAAAACATTCCCTCAAGGAATGACCTTAGCACGACAACGAAGTCTAGAGTAGGAAGCTCAAGACTATTCACTTATTGGCGACAATCTATACAAAAGAGGATGAGACGGATACTTAAGACAGTGTGTTCATGAAAGCGATTATTTGAGAGTACTATTTGAGAGTACTATTTGAGAGTACTAGAGACTGCACATCAAGGTGTTACAGGAGGTCATTTTGGACCCGATAGGATAATCAAAGCCATACTCTTTGCAGGATTTTGGTGGCCCACTCTTCACATGGATGCACATACCTATGTAAAGAGATGTGATGTGTGCCAAAGAACTCAATTTCCTACTCACAGAGATGAAATGCCATTGAAACCCATGATGGGAGGACGTGCATTTTCTAAGTGGGGTATAGACTTTGTAGGACCCATTAACCCCCCTGTAAAAGGTACACTCGCTGAATACATTATTGTTGCGACAGATTATCTTACCAAATGGGTAGAGGCAAAAGCCACAAAAAAGAATGATGCACACACGACTACAAAATTCTTATTTGAAAATGTCTTTACAAGATATGGATTGCCTATAGAGTTAGTGAGTGATCGAGGAAATCATTTTTTAAACCAAGTCATTGAATATTTGTTACAGGATTTTATGGTGATTCACAAGAAATCCGCACCATATCATCCTCAGGCCAATGGTCAGGCTGAAAGCACTAACAAGATCCTTTGTAACATACTGACGAAACTCGTGAACAACAAACGTTTAGATTGGGACAAACAGTTATACCATGCTGTTTGGGCATATCGAGTGGCCTACAAGACCGTACTCAATGCAACTCCCTTTCAGATGGTTTTTGGTCAGAATGATGTGCTTCCTTTGGACTTCTTGATACCGACCCTTAAGGTTGCACAAGAACATCAGTGGACCGGCCATGAATTATCAGCAAGAATAATGGACTTGGAACGATTAGGAGAAACCAGGCTGAAAGCAGCAGCAGGAATATACGCAGCAAAGAAGCGACAGAAAGCATATTTTATGCACATGTGAAAGATAAAGGCTTGAAAGAAGGAGATTTCGTCCTAGTATATACGTTGAAACAACATGCACGGAAGTTAGAAAAGCGAAGTTATGGACCTATGATCATTAACTGACTCTCAACAAGTGGAGCAATACAATTATCCACCTTAGAAGAAGACATAATGCCTAATTACATTAGTGGCTGTAGAGTTAGGCTATACCAGGAACCTCTTACTGAGGACATACTTAGACGACTCACGTTGGCAAAGAAGCTTAAGGAGGAAGAAAATAGAATACGAGTGGAAGCTCAGGCAGACACTATAGAACGCATTAAGCGCATGAAGTTAAGAAGACAAGGACTAGGGAGAGAACATTATAACCATCTGGAAACAACACCCAGATGTTGATGATAAATGTACAAGCTCATTTTCATATGAGCCATGCTTGGATAAATTTACCAAATATAAAGATAAAGGAAAAGTAGAGGAAAAAAGGAAAAAATAATAAAAGAAAAAGTCTAGTCAAAACTTCATGATGAGTAAGAGATACAATATCTTGCCTTGTACTTAGTAGCATGTAGTGGAGAAAGTGGTGAGCTAAGAAGAAGGCACAAACTTCTTCACATGCTCATTGGTTATAAAAGAAAAGTGGGAGCACATTCAAAACAACGAGAGAAAGAGGCAAGAGCTCCCAGTAGTCGGATCTAGCCATTTGGTCATTTTGGTTTTCCCTTAGACTCCTTCCAGCCGCACATCAGTTTGTACACAGCTCTGTTGCAGACCTCATATCTCAGTGCATATGTAACCATTTTGTGCGTTTAAACATTCATTGGAAAGCTTATCGCATTTACTTTTTGCATATCAAATATCTCTTTGAAAGCTTATGTAGTTTGTGAGATATCAGTGAAAGAGTGAAGTTCAGTTTTTTAGTATACCTGTGTAGATAGGTAGTCTATTTTGGTCAATTAATTTTCCCAACCAAAACATATCCAAATTGCATGATGTTTGTCTTGTTGGAAAGCTCTTGGCATCTACTTTCAGTCTCTCAAATATTTCATTGATATCATTTATATTCTGTGAGATATCTGTCAGATAGTAAAGTCCAGTTTTATAGTGTACTTATGTGTGCAGGTGGTCTATCTTGGTGAGTTGCGTTTCCTAATCAAAACTCATCCAAATTACTTGTTTTTTATCTTGATGGAAAGCTATTTGTGTCTACTTTCTCAATACCAAATATCTTTGTCAAGGGTTATATATTCAGAGATTTATCAGTCCGAGAGTGAAGCTCAGTTCTTTAGCATACCTGTGTGGACAGGTAGTTCATCTTTGACAGTTGTGTTTCCTAATCAAAACTTGTCCAAATTAAGCCATTTATAGCTTGTTAGAAAGCCTCTTTGTCTACTTTGATTGCCTAAAGTCGCAAGTCCATTTGAGTTTTGTATTGAGAGCAGCAAGCTATCTAAGGTGCAGATGTTTGTCCAAGTGCTGGACATACAAGGGTTCACTACACACTTCCGTTGCGCATAGGACAACTCATTCTCCACAGTTGGTATCAGAGCAAACTTGGTGCTAAAGCTTCATCAACAGAGCTAGAGCTAATGCAAAGCAAAAGAGGAAGTATAAAACAAGGAGGAGCTTCACAAACGCAAGAGCAAAGGACTATAACTATTCGAGGTAACTCTCAAAGTCTTTGATACTCTTCAATGGCTGACTTGGGTCAACAAGTAGAGAAGTTGGATAAGGATAACTATCCTGTGTGGAGGTTTAGAATGACCAACTACTTAATGGGCAAAGGCTTATGGGGTATTGTGAGCGACGACGATGCTCAACCTCAAATCAATCAAGCTATGGCCACCGAAGTCCAAAGGAGGCAAGCAAAAGAATGGGAAGAGAGGAATAGGAGAGTCATGTTCCTCATTTCGCAAGTCATTACTAATGCCATGGTAGGTCATATTCAACATCTAGAGAAAGCTAAGGATGCTTGGGAAGCTCTTGAAAGAATGTATTCAACAAATACCAAAGCTAGGAAACTTCAACTCAAGAATGAGCTGAACACAATCAAGAAAAGTTTGAGTCAATCCATAGCTGAATATACTTTGAAGATTAAGGAGCTAAGCAATGCTTTGGCTTCTATCGGAACAACGGTTGAAGATGAAGATCTTGTGTGTTATACTCTCAATGGGTTGAGAGAAGATGAAAGATGGAAGCCTTTTATAACTTCCATTAACTTGAAAGATGTATATCCAGGTTTTGAATAACTAATCCCTCATCTTGTCACAAAAGAGCTTAGCTTTGGTGGTCCCAAAGGAAAGGTCAGCCACAACCAAATGTTATATGTAGGTCGAGGCAAAGGAAGAAACTCAAGAGGAGGCTCAAGAGGAAAAGGAAGAGGTCACAACCACTCCAACTACAATCAAAACAATTCGGAAGACAACAAAGATGCATCAAATGCCAACACACAAGGAAGAGGTCGAGGTAGAAGTAGAGGAAGAGGCCGAAGCTCCTACAATTCTCATAAAGGTATAACATGCTATCATTGTGGTAAAGTAGGACACTATGCTAGTGATTGTTGGCTGAAGAATGGAAGACCAAATGGAGGCAATCAAAGGAACCAAAGCAACTATGCAAGCACCTCAAGTGAAGGAAGCAAGGACACACTACTTGCAATGAGACATGAGTATAGAAGCTCTTGAAGATGACAAAAAATGGTACATTGATTCAGGTTGTAGTAACCATATGTCATGCCAAGGAAGTTTGTTCACTAATCTACAGGTACCAAGTGGAAAAGGATGTGTTGAAACAGGTGATGATACTCAACACATGATTGAACATATTGGAGATATAAGGCTTGAAGATACAAGTAGAGCAAAGGTACTATCTAATGTTCTTCATGTTCCTACAATTTCAAAGAACTTGATTTCAGTAGGACAAATGGTAGAGAAGGGTTATCATGTCATATTCAATGAGAATGGGTGCTTCATAAAGAATCCAAAGGAAGGCTTCAAGGTCATTGCTCGAGGTAGAAGAGAAGGAAGGATGTTCACTTTGGATGTCCAACATCCACATGGAAAGGTCATGTACATTCAATGTGGGAACAAGAAGATTTCAGAGATGGACTTATGGCACAAAAGAATAGGACATCAACATTCCAAAGCTGAAGGACATGAGCAAACATGAAGTGGTAAGAGGTCTTCCAAAATTTAATAGCATTGGACTACATGAGTTATGTGAAGCTTGTCAACTAGGAAAGCAAACGAGGCAGCCATTCAAGAGGAGCAATTATGTGGCTCCAAATGTCTTGGACTTGATACATAGGATGTATGGGGACCAACCCAAGAGGCATCAATGGCTGGTAATAGATTTTTTGTCACCTTCATTGATGATCACTCAAGAAATGTATGGCTGTTTTGTATGAAGCAAAAATCAGAGGTGTTTTCTATATTCAAAAGATTCAAAGTTGAAGTTGAAAAGGAAACAGGAAGGTCTATCAAAACCTTGAGGTCCAATGGTGGAGGAGAATACTTCTCCAAAGATTTTTTAGAGAATGGAATCAAAAGGCAGTTCACTTGTAGAACCACAACAAAATGGAGTAGCTGAGAGGAAAAATAGGCAAATTGCTGAAATTGCAAGATGCATGCTCAACGAGATGAAGGTACCATTGTACTATTGGGATGTAGCTACCACAACCGCCATTTACTTGATGAATAGGTGCACAGCATCGGGAATACATCACTTGACTCCAGAAGAGGTATATTCTGGTAAGAAACCTGATCTTACACACCTCAAAGTGTTTGGATGTGTTTGCTTTGTTCACATTCCACAAGAAGTTAGAACAAAGATGGAACCAAGGTCAGAAAAATGCATTTTCATCGGCTACTCAACGGAGCAAAAAGGATACAAGTGTTACAATCCTAGAACAAAGGAATTAAGAGTCTTGCGAGATGTGGTCTTTGATGAACTAAGACCATGGTATGAAGATAAAGGAAAGGAAAAGATTCTTGAAGAGGATTGTGATGATTATGTGCCAGGAACAAATCAAAGAGAAGTTCAACAATCAAGCACAAAGGCTTCAGGTCCAGAGGCATCTAGATCAAATGAAGAATGTTCAACATGGACGGGGAGTCATTCTTTGTCTCCAAATTCAGCTCATAGTAGAGCCAAAGAGGCAAGTGCTACTCCAAACTGTGAGGTAGATGCAAGTGAAGAAGAATATGAAGAGGTAATCACTCCGATGGTAAAGCTAAATAGGTTAAAAAAGCAACTCTCTAAAGGCAATGAAAGAAGATCTTCAAGGACAAGGTATCCAACTCAAAGGTTGAGTTATGATAGTTTTATGGCGACACATTTTGCATACATGATGCAGGTTATCAAAGACAAAGAGCCTGAGACATATGAAGAAGCTTGCACACAAAAGGAATGGAAGCAAGCTATGAAAGAGGAGATCAAAGCTCTCAAAGATAATCACACATGGGAGCTAGTGCCAAAGAAAGAAGGTATGAAGATTGTTCCAAACAAATGGGTGTTTAAAGTAAAGAGGAATGCTGATGGTTCACTAGCTAGATATAAAGCTAGATTAGTTGCCAAAGGATTTAAACAAACACAAGGCATAGATTATGATGAAGTTTTCAGCCCCGTTGCAAAGATGGGAACTATCCGAACCTTAATAGCAATTAGTGCTTCAAGGAGATGGCCATTATATCAACTCGACATAAAAAATGCCTTTCTCAATGGAGAACTACAAGAAGAGGTATACATAGAGTCAACCAGTTGGATTTGAAGATGAAAACCATCTAGATTTTGTTTGCAAGTTGAAGAAGGCACTTTATGGCTTGAAGCAAGCACCAAGAGCATGGAATCAGAGATTGGTAGAGTATCTAACTAAGTGTGGATACAACCCAAGTAGTGCAGATCCTTCGTTGTACATGAAGAAGGAAGAAAATAGAGAGGTATATATTTTCATATATGTCGATGACCTCATCATAACAGGAAACGATGGTACAGGGATTAAAGATATCAAAAGGAAGCTTGGTAAGGAGTTTAAAATTTCAGATCTTGGGGAGCTGAAATATTTTTTTAGGAATTGAAGTTGTTTATGGAAAGAGTGGCATCTACTTGATGCAAAGGAAGTACTTGTTGGATGTTCTTTTCAGATTTGGAATGAGTGAATGCAAACCACTCACTCAACCCATGGACACAAATACAAAGATTTGGTCAAATGATGGAGAACCATTGGAAGATGTAATGACATACAGAAGCATTGTAGGATCATTGATCTATGCAAACATTACAAAGACCTGATTTGTCTTATGTTGTTGGTGTACTTTCTCAGTTTATGCAAGCCCCGACAAGTGAACACTTAAATTTAGCCAAGAGAGTGTTGAGATACATAAAGCATACAGTTAATCATGCTTTGTTTTACAAGTTTGATGAAGAATTGCAGGTCAAAGGCTTTAGTGATGCTGATTGGGCAGGCTCAAAGGAAGATAGAAGATCAACCTCAGGTTATGTGTTCATGATAGGAAGCAAACCTATCACGTGGAGCTCAAAGAAACAACCTGCTGTTGCACTTTCATCTATGGAGGCTGAATACAGAGGATTAGCATTTGCCACATGTGAAGCAATGTGGATTAAAAAGCTTTTGGCTGATCTTGGAGTGCAAGTTGGAACCATCCCTATATACGGTGATAACATCTCAAGTATCTACTTGGCAAGCAATCCTATGTTTCATGCAAGGAGCAAGCACATAGAGGTCCACTACCATTATGTAAGGGAGAAGTGTTGGGAGTGATGGTTGGATGAACTCAGAAGATCAAGTTGGTGCTGCTAGACCTGCTTCACACCTGCCCTCCTTTGACTCCAGATATGTTTAGTAGACTCCTTGAGCTTTCAAATGATACCAAGAAACCATATATGTGCTTTGCAAATGTTATGAGTAATGATCAAATCAAGACAGACTACTTGTGACTTCAAAATCCTGAAAAACTTGCTATTTTGGTATTGACACCTGCTCAGTGTTATGCTCAGTGTGACCAATGTAGTTACAATTAGCAAAATTCCTTCTATAGATATTCTATTAGCTTAGTAAGCTTCCATTTGCAAGTGGAATGAAAGGAAATGATAAACCACACTCACAGAAATCACTTTAGCAAAATAAGGTGTACCCCCGATTTTTTAGGAGACTTACAGTCACAGACCAGTGAGCACCCCGACTGCGATTTCTCTGTGATAGTTGATCCAATGATCTTGAAACTTTGTAGGTGTATAGTAGACTTTGAGCTGAATCCAATGCACTTTGAATCATCCAATTTGGTTCAGTGGATCTTGAGATATGCCCTGTTCAAGTTGACAGAGCTGGAGATGATCACTCAGAGAAAACAGAGATTATGAATGTAATGCTATGTATTAATTCTATTGATTGTACATTCCCATTGGCATAGAATGTGATGCTCAATGGTACTCAGAGGTGTAGGCTATGGTGTAGCTCACACACACTCAATGATTCACTCAGAAATGCCTCGGGAAGAGTGACTTGTACCCACGACTTTTTCCTTCACATATATAGTTTGAGTGAGGATTTGAATTTGAACTCTAATTCAAATCTCCTAGAATCTTGTACCTAAAAGTTGATTGAGATATTCCCTCAATCAATCAACCACTCAATCAATCAAATTTTCCACGACTTGATCAGGTAGGTATGATTACATGTACATGCCAAGTCACAATGACTTTTACAATGAGTAAAAATTAGAACACATAAGCATGAGTTCCTATGGCTCATTCTTCAAGTGATAACTTCATGAATTAACCCAAGCTAGGCTTCCATGGTCCAAGCTTTATGTTGAGTCTTCAAGGTACAAATCAAAGCCAACTGTGAAGGCTTGATTTACACCAACAGCTCCCCCTCAAGCCAAACACTTTGGCTTAAGTCTTCATCTTCTTTATCTTTAATCTTCAATCACATCCTGCAATCCAATCATGGATTTAAATCTGCATAGCTTGCTTCCATCCAGAGCTTTAGTAAGCAAATCTGCACATTGCATATTAGTAGACACATATGACAATTGAATATCTTTGCTAAGTAATTTCTCCCTCACATAGTGGTAATGAACCTCTATGTGTTTTGTCCTAGCATGATAAATTGGATTAGCTGCAAGGTGAAGAGAACTTGTGTTATCCCCAAAGATGATTGGTGGCCTTGTGTATAGACCCAATTCTGAATATAAAAGCTTCAACCAGATAGCTTCTTGAGTGGCATTTGCTAGCCCTCTATACTCTGCCTGAGTAGATGATAGAGCTACTGTAGGTTGTTTCTTGGATGACCAAGAAATTGGTTTATCACCTGCAAAACATATGTAACCAGATGTGCTTCTTCTGTCATCCTTGCAACCTGCCCAATCTGCATCTGAGTATACCTTAATATCAATGTCTGATGAATAGGGAAAGTACAAACCATGATTTTGTGTTCCCTTTAGGTACTTTACTATCTTCTTTGCTGCCTCCAAATGAGGTACCCTTGGTTTATGCATAAATTGGCTAAGTACACTAACACCATATGATATATCAATCGTGGTTAAGGTAGCATAATTAAGACTACCTACCATACTTTGGTAACCTGTAATATCTTGGAGTTCTTCCCCTTCATGAGCACTGAGTTTGTGATTGACCTCCATAGGAGTGCTTGAGACTTTAGCTTCCTGCAAATTAAACTTCTTGACCATGTCCTGAATGTATTTCTTCTGAGTAATAAAGATACCTGAATTTGTATATACCAATTCAAGTCCTAGGAAGTACTTCAATAATCCAAGATCATTAATCTTGAATTCCTTCATCATTTGTCCTTTGATGTGTCTAATTCCCTGAACATCATTTCCTGTAATAATGATGTCATCAACATAGACACACAAGTATATTACCTCTGAATTGTTCCTTTTGATAAACAATGAAGTATCTGCTTTGCTCATTATGAATCCTTGGTCTAGAAGATAGGTTGTCAACCTGTAATTCCATGCTCTAGGTGCCTGCTTCAAACCATACAGAGCCTTCTTCAATTTACAAACATGATTTACCTTCTTGGAATCTTCATAGCCAGGTGGTTGTGACATGTAGAATTCTTCAGATATCCATCCATTTAAGAATGCATTCTTCACATCCAATTGGTACATGTTCCAATTCTTGGATGCAGCTACACTCACCATAACTCTGATAGTTGGCATCTTGGCCACAGGAGAAAATGTCTCCTCATAATCAATGCCTTGGGTTTGTGCAAAACCCTTGGCTACCAACCTAGCTTTATACCTGTTTATTGTACCATCTGAATTTCTTTTGAGTTTGTAGATCCATCTGGATCCTATCACCTTCATGGAGTCCTTCTTGGGTACCAAGTCCCAAGTATCACTCTCCTTGAGAGCCTCCATTTCTTCATCCATTGCTTCCTTCCATTCTGGTTTAGTGATTGCTTCTTCAAATGTACCTGGTTCTTCATTCAAGAGATCCTTTGCAAGATATACAGAGTGCTTGGTTACAAGTGAAGTATCATACCCATACCTAATAGGTTTTTTCTTTTCTCTCTGAGATCTCCTCATAGCTTGAGTTGAGGATTCTGGATTATCTTCTAGTTGCTTCATCTTCATCTTCCCTTTGGATTTCCAAGCCTTGAACTCTTCAATGTTGATGGTGTCTTCATCATCTGAGCTTGTGTCCTCTTTCTGAATTGATTCTTCCTTGATAAGCTTGGGGAAATCTTCTTCCATGTCATAAGGTAGACTAACCTTCCTGCATTCATTTTCATACCATGAATCATTCTCATCAAAGATGACATCTCTGCTTACCTTGAAGCCTTTGTTTGAGGGGTTGTAGAATCTGTATCCCTTCTGATTCAAATCATAACCAATGAAGATACATTTTTCAGCTTTAGGGTCTAGCTTTCCCCTTACCTGTGAGGGAATATGCACATATGCAACACAACCAAAGATTTTGCAATGATCCAGGGATGGTCTCTTACCATGCCAAGCCTCATAGGGTGTCATTCCATCAAGTGTTTTTGATGGCAACCTGTTAATTAAATATGTGGCAGTAGATACACTCTCTGCCCAAAGATAATTTGGCAATTTCTTTTCATTTAGCATAGACCTAGCTGTCTCTATAATGAGTCTATTCCTCCTTTCAGCTACCCCATTTTGTTCAGGTGAGTACCTTGTAGTAATCTCCCTCTTGATGCCTCTTTCCTGCAAGAAATCTTCAAAGTCATTGGAGAAGTATTCTCCACCACCATCTGACCTTAGTTTCTTCAAATGTCTACCTGTTTGATTTTCAACTAATGCAAGATACCTTTTGAAACAATTAAACACTTCATCTTTATGTTTCATGAAGTATAAGACAGTCCACCTGCTATAGTCATCAATGAAGGACACATAGTACCTTGATCCAGATATGGATGGCTCCTTGCTAGGTCCCCAAACATCTGTATGCACCAATTCCAGATAATCTTCATGCATAAAACCTTTCTTGGTATAGGGCAATCTGTGTGACTTACCAAATTGACAAGCCCCACACTTGTATATCATGTGTTGCTTGGATACATTAGGTATCCCAAGCACACATTGATCCCTGCTCATTTGTTTTATGGTCCTCTCTCCAATGTGACCTAATCTCTTGTGCCAAATCTCCAATTCTGATAGTGTTTGATCTTTATAGTTGTACAAAGCAATATTCTTAGTGTCTTCAAGTTCAAAGGTAAACAATCTACCTGATTTTTCTCCCTTGGCTATCCTTCTGAATCCATGTCTTGGATCCTCCACATATGCACCATGTTGAGTGAACCTGACCTGTAGAACTTTTTCCACAATCTGACCTACACTCATCAGATTCTTGGTGATTGTTGGAACATACAACACTCTGCTCAATAGATTCTGATTACCATCACTAGTTTTGACATTACCTACTTTAACAACTGAATGTTTAGTGTCATCACCTGTCTGCACTTGATGCTTGCCTTTGGGTTCTTCCAAATCAGAAAGTAATGCAACATTTCCAGCTACATGATTAGAGCAACCTGAATCAATATAGAATAAGTGATCATCATTGATACCTGACTTAGATGTCATATTCATGATCAATAGGGAATCATCTTGCTCCTCTGCATAATTGTTGTAGTCTTTCCTATTTCTGTATCCACCTTGATAGTTGCCATTGTGATTGTAGTTGTTGTTATAATTATTGTTGTAGCCATGGTAGCCTTGAGATTGGTTGAATCTGCCTCTGCCTTGAAAGTATCCTCCTCTTTGGTGACCTCTTCCTCTTTGGTTCTTGTAGTTTTTGTAGCATTCATCTGTGGTATGGTTAGACAAGCCACAAATATTGCATGGAGATTGGTTGTAGGGTCTCCCCCTACCTGACTTACCTCCTCTGCCTCTTCCTCTAGAAGATCTACCTCTCCCTGCATAGTTTGCTTGGGAGGTAGAGCCTTCTTCATCAACCTTCTTACTTTTGCCTTTATCTTTTATCTTCTTATCAGTATAAAGGGCAGAGGGATTGTTACCTTTTGATTGCTCTCCATTCTTTGTGATCTTTGCTTCATGTGTAAAGAGTTGTCCAATCAGAGTAGTTAGATCAGGTGCTTGGATGTCCATGTATAAGTCCATTGCTGTGGTAAAGCTCTCCCACTTGTCATCTGCCTTTAGTCCATTGATCACTTGTCTGACTATTTGCTCTTCCTCAATCTCTTCTCCAACACTTGCAAGTTGATCTGCAATGTCTTTGACTTTGGTAACAAAATCTGAGACAGATTGCTTTGATTGCTTCCTAAGAGTTGTAAACTCAACCCATAGCTGATTCTTTCTGGCCCTTGTGCTTGATGAAAAATAAGTTGACAAGGTTTCCCAAGTCTCTTGGGAAGTTTTGCAATTCCTTATGTGTGGTAGAAGGAAATCAGAAATAGAGTTTAGAAGACATGACCTTGCTAAAGCATCTTTTGCACACCATTGATTGAGTCTCTCTTGCTCTTCCTTGGTGGGTAGGCCTCTAGCTTTGAATGAGGGCAATTCCTCATCTCCTGATATGAATCCAAACAAGCTCCTTCCTTGTAGATAGGTCTTCATCCTTAGAGACCAAGCTTGGTAGTTGTTCCTGTCTAATTTGTCAATGAAGGAAGGGAAACCATCACCCATGATTACCTTATAAGCTCTGATACCACTGTTGGGAGTGATGGTTGGATGCACTCAGAAGATCAAGTTGGTGCTGCTAGACCTGCTTCACACCTGCCCTCCTTTGACTCCAGATATGTTTAGTAGACTCCTTGAGCTTTCAAATGATACCAAGAAACCATATATGTGCTTTGCAAATGTTATGAGTAATGATCAAATCAAGACAGACTACTTGTGACTTCAAAATCCTGAAAAACTTGCTATTTTGGTATTGACACCTGCTCAGTGTTATGCTCAGTGTGACCAGTGTAGTTACAATTAGCAAAATTCCTTCTAGAGATATTCTATTGGCTTAGTAAGCTTCCATTTGCAAGTGGAATGAAAGGAAATGATAAACCACACTCAGAGAAATCACTTTAGCAAAATAAGGTGTATCCCCGATTTTTTAGGAGACTTACAGTCACAGACCAGTGAGCACCCCGACTGAGATTTCTCTGTGATAGTTGATCCAATGATCTTGAAACTTTGTAGGTGTATAGTAGACTTTGAGCTGAATCCAATGCACTTTGAATCATCCAATTTGGTTCAGTGGATCTTGAGATATGCCCTGTTCAAGTTGACAGAGTTGGAGATGATCACTCAGAGAAAACAGAGATTATGAATGTAATGCTATGTATTAATTCTATTGATTGTACATTCCCATTGGCATAGAATGTGATGCTCAATGGTACTCAGAGGTGTAGGCTATGGTGTAGCTCACACACACTCAATGATTCACTCAGAAATGCCTCGGGAAGAGTGACTTGTACCCGCGACTTTTTCCTTCACATATATATAGTTTGAGTGAGGATTTGAATTTGAACTCTAATTCAAATCTCCTAGAATCTTGTACCTAAAAGTTGATTGAGATATTCCCTCAATCAATCAACCACTCAATCAATCAAATTTTCCACGACTTGATCAGGTAGGTATGATTACATGTACATGCCAAGTCACAAGGACTTTTACAATGAGTAAAAATTAGAACACATAAGCATGAGTTCCTATGGCTCATTCTTCAAGTGATAACTTCATGAATTAACCCAAGCTAGGCTTCCATGGTCCAAGCTTTATGTTGAGTCTTCAAGGTACAAATCAAAGCCAAGTGTGAAGGCTTGATTTACACCAACAAGAAGGTGCTAAGCAAAGATGTGGAGATAAAGTTCATTAGAACCAAAGAGCAGGTTGCAGATATTTATACAAAGTTCTTGGATGCTTCTAAACTCAAAGGCTTCAAGGATGTGATAAATTTGCAGGACATGGATGAAGATAACTCCCAAATGAGCTTGAGGGGGAGTGGTGAAGATAAATGTACAAGCTCATTTTCATATGAGCCATGCTTGGATAAATTTACCAAATATAAAGATAAAGGAAAAGTAGAGGAAAAAAGGAAAAAATAATAAAAGAAAAAGTCTAGTCAAAACTTCATGATGAGTAAGAGATACAATATCTTGCCTTGTAGTTAGTAGCATGTAGTGGAGAAAGTGGTGAGTTAAGAAGAAGGCACAAACTTCTTCACATGCTCATTGGTTATAAAAGTGAATTGGGAGCACATTCAAAACAAGGAGAGAAAGAGGCAAGAGCTCCCAGTAGTCGGATCTAGCCATTTGGTCATTTTGGTTTTCCCTTAGACTCCTTCCAGCCGCACGTCAGTTTGTACACAACTCTGTTGCAGAGCTCATATCTCAGTGCATATGTAACCATTTTATGCGTTTAAATATTCATTGGAAAGCTTATCTTGTGTGAATTCTGCATATCAAATATCTCTTTGAAAGCTTATGTAATTTGTGAGATATCATTGAAAGAGTGAAGTCCAATTTTTTAGTATACTTGTGTAGATAGGTAGTCTATTTTGGTCGATTACGTTTCCCAAACAAAACATATCCAAATTGCATGATTGTTGTCTTGTTGGAAAGCTCTTGGCATCTACTTTTACTATCTCAAATATCTCATTGAGATCATTTATATTCTGTGAGATATCTATCAGATAGTAAAGTCCAGTTTTACTGTGTACTTATGTGTACAGGTGGTCTATCTTGGTGAGTTGAGTTTCCTAATCAAACCTCATCTGCATTACTTGTTTTTTATCTTGCTGGAAAGATATTTGTGTCTACTTTCTCTATACCAAATATCTTTGTCAAAGGATATATATTCAGAGATTTATCATTTCAAGAGTGAAGCTCAGTTCTTCAGCATACCTATGTGGACAGGTAGTTCATCTTTGATAGTTGTGTTTCCTAATCAAAACTTGTCCAAATTAAGTCATTTATAGCTTGTTAGAAATTTCTCTTTGTCTACTTTAATTGCATAAAGTCTCAAGTCCATTTGAGTTTTGTATTGAGAGCAGCAAGCTATCTAAGGTGCAGATGTTTGTCAGAGTGCTGGACATACAAGGGTTCACTACACACTTCTGTTGCGCATAGAAGAACTCATTCTCCACACCAGATACCCCATGGCCATGTGTCAAGCAAAGTCAAGTACCCATCCTAGCATAGTGGATCGAAGACCATTCATTACAGTCAGGCTAGAGCACGACAACCCTTGCCAAGAGCTCAGGGCTTTAATTGACTCAGGTGTTGCAACTAGTGCGATTAGATGGTCCCACTATAAGGACTCATGAATAGAAATGCGGCCAATTGAGGCATACCTCATAGGGCTAGGATGCATGGAAACCCCTTGCATGGGTGAGGTGGACCTTCCTATCCTCATAAACGAAGTGACCTTGACAGTGAAGCTACTAGTGTGCCATGATGACGACCTGATAGAACCCCTAATCCTTGGCCAAGATTGGATATACGATCACTCAATGGACCTAAATCTTAGGCAAGGCTCCTTACAGATTGGAACCTTATATCAGAAGCGAGTGATACCGCTTGACTTCCCTAACAACCCTCCACCTGAGGTATGCAACCGTGGACCCTACGAAACGCTTGCGACGGAGGACCGAAAGATATTTGGCCAAATCCCTCGGCTAAGCACGCTCCCTCCAAAGTCAACCCATGAGAGCTTGGCGATGGACTGTTGCCAGATAGAAGATTGTCAAGAGATTTTCCCTCAGTCTTCCAGTAGCGGACAAATGGGGACCATTAGCAGCCAAATGGGCACAATCAGCCGACAAATGGGGAGAATTGCAGGACAGATGGGGACAATCAATGGTCAGGTGGGCTACATCACCGGCCAAATAGGCAAAACCCCCTGCAGTGCCCATCCTTTCACACTTACTGCGGACTGGCCTAGATTAATATTACAAAACGGAGCACTTCCTAATGGGCAGGTTTCGCAAGTGTTGGACCTCCCTTCTTTTCCAAAGCAGAGTGTCCATCTGACCTCTCAACCTCAACCACAAAGGATTCAACCACATCAAAGGAACTGTTGTAGAGCTAAGAAGAGCACAAGGCAGAGAAAAAGACGAGCCCCAAAATTTTTTTGATTTTGGACACTCTATTTTTGTATTATAACCATTTTTGTAACATATTTTCCGTTGTAAATGCACTAGAGGAGTCCTCTAGATGCATATCCATGGAGATTAGTAGCTTACCCATGTAAATTAGTAGGAAATTAGGCTTTAAGTGAATAAAGTGCCGGTCTCTTGTGTGAAAGGACCATTTTTAGGGCACATGTATATAAGTCAATTTGTGACTCTTTGTAAAGACTTTTTGCCATTGTGAGAATCAAGAGCACATAATTTCGAATTTGTGTCTTCTCCTCTCTATATCTTCTTCTTTGTGAGCTTGTATGCATGTGTGTTGCTTGAAAAGAGTGTTAGGATGTGTTGTCTATCCATGAAAGTGTTTGTTTACTGTGGTTAAGGTGTGTGTGAAGTGTAGGAAGTGCTGAAGTGTAGGAAGGTCATTCTCGCGACTCAGTATTTTGTTCATAACTTGAAATAGAAGCATCAGAATTAAGTGAAAATACCACATCATTGGATGCGTCTTCTCGAGAGCTTCAAAATGCATATGCTATTTGCTATGTTCGGAGTCCGGAGCTGAGAGAAAAGCTCAATTTACTGTTGGTTGCTGCTCCAAGTATCGCAATACCACAACTGATAGTTGAAGCTTGTTTGGATTAGGTTTGGTCTTGTTTGCACTCTTTGGGAAGCTCATTTGCATTGATCATCATTTGAATGCATGTCTTCATACACTCGGCTAGGTTTTGATACTCCTCGGATTGATAAATAAAGTGTGAATCCCCACTATATGCACTTGAGGGGGATCGAGGTATAGTCTCTTTCTCCACAAGTCCCTAGGTTTGTCCTTAGGTACACATGTTTTTGGCGCCGTTGCTGGGGAGTGTCGAATCAAACCGAGGCATCCGTGTGATGGTAAGTAGCTCTAGCATTGAAGCGAGTAGAGGAGTTGTGAATTTCTCTTCTTTGGTAAGTCACACTCATCCGCACTTACTACTTCTCACTCTTGAAGTGTGTGTAGTGAGTTATTAGTCTAGGGAAGTGAGTGGAGTAGAGTAGGGGGAAGAAGGGAGCAGTAGGAAGATAGAATAGTTTCCAACCTCTTTTCTCTTTGTCTTTTCAGCCTTGTAATTAGGAAGAGTTTTTCAAAAGGTATAAAAACCAAAAAATTGTCATTTTTCAAGTCACTTGTCTCTAGAACAAGTATCGTGAGAGCAATCTGTCGAGTGTCGTGAGTTGAGACCAGGGGTTTTTGAGCTTTGCAGTGCGAGCAAGAGGGATAAGAGAGTTGGGAAAAGCTTCCAAGGTGAGCACACTACTGATTCTTTGTGCATAACTCCTTTTGAAATCAAGTTTCCAGAAAAGCAACGTGCGTCAATTATCGTGAAAGGTAGACAGGGCTAAGAGGAGAGGGTAGCTAAACTCTAGGAACAATCACATGCACTCAAAATCCAAAAAAACACTTGCAAAAAATTGGAAAGTGTCAAGTATCGTGTTCTCCTACGGTTGAGGTATCGCGATACCTAGGTATCGTGAACTCTTGTGGTCGAGTATCGCGACACTTGCAAGACATCGAATACCATGTATCGCTGAGAAACACTCGCGATACTTATCAGACATCGTGTATCGTGTATCGTGGTCTGATAGCGATACCTGGGGAGTATCGTCTATCGTGAATTTTCAATCACGATACATGTGACATATCGAGTATCACTGGAAATTCTCGCGATACTTGTTAAGTATCGAGTATCGTGTTCACACTGTCTAGTATCGACTATCGTAGAGAATCCCTTGTGGACTATCGGGTATCGTGTATCGTGAGTCTCTAATCGCAATACCTATTGGATATCATGTATCGTGGAGGCAGCCTTCCCGATACTTGACAAGTATCGAGTATCGTGATTGGCACGAGCAAGTATCGTGTATCGTAATATCCCTAAAGTATCGTGTATCGAGTTTTGCAGATATCGTATATCGTGTCTAGTCAAGTGGTCGACTATCGTGTATCGTCTGGCACAAATATCGAGTATCATGGTACCTTTCTAAGGTGTCAGATATCGAGTATCATGACACACTCTTTTTTGGTGAAATATCGTGTATCGTGGACTTTTTTGGGTCAAGTATCGTGAGTTGTGGATTCACTGTCAGTCTTATTCCAACCAAATTTTCTCTAGAATTCTGACCCTAAGTAAAGAACTCTAGGAGCTGGAGGTTGGTTGAGGTTAATCAGAGCTTTTAAGTGAATGAACCTAAGATCTGGAAGAACCCTAGGAAGCCGAAGAAGTGTGAATTCCTCTGTAGGGAGTGTAGCTGAACCAAGTAGTCATTCACAATACTCTGAAACCTCTAGTGAGTCAAAGGAAGAAATTCCCATGGCTTCAGAGGATATGCAGAACACTGTACCAATGATTGGCATGATGTCAATTATTGAGGGAGAATATCGGACATCTTTGGAATATGTGAACACCAACCAAAATGAGATACCTATCTACCTAGATGGTCTAAACCGATACCGATCAGTGGCCAGGCTAAAGAAAGCTACAAAAGCTTACATAGTACCTAGGACAGTAGTTAAATATATAGGAGGGTTTTATATGGACAAAAGAGATATTCAGTATGTTGTTACGGAACACTCTAAAAACATCAATGAACTGGGGGAAGAAGACAATGCTCACAACCCTAATGAAGGAGGACATGAAGAGCAAGTGACCACCCCTAAAGGGAGATCTACTGTTGTTAGGGTTTGGGGAGGAGACCTAGTTCCCCAAGATGACTCCCTAATGGATGTATATTTGATCAACGGAATGGAGCATCTCCTCAGAGCCCACTCTTCACTATGGGAAGTAGCCTCTAACCCACTTACTGTCTATGAGTTACAAGATCCTGAATTCTCCACCATCATCACATATATGGACAAAAACCAAAGGAGGTACTGGCCTCTAACTGAGTTAGAAAGAGCGGGGTTGAAATATCAGAACATTCTAGTGTTCCCTCCTAGGGATCAAGCTACTACTTCTCAGAACCCTCAAGGAACCTTTCAAGATAATTCATATCAGCATTCTGGACAGACACAACAAACCCATATTCCAATCAGATCACATGTGCAGTTTGCCATGCCGGCAAATAACCCTAACTATCAGCCTCAGCCCCCTGTTGACCCAAGGAATAGAATCCCTATTCCAGATAGACCACCTGTGGTAAGAGGACCTGGCATACCCATAGGAAGACCAGTTTTCCCGATGATCCCTAGACCACCTGAAGCAGGAAGAAGATTAAGGCCTATTCAAGTTGCTAAATGCATGAGAAACCATTATGATGGCTCTAGTGAACCCTACAATCATATAGCTGAATTTAAACAAGTAATCAGAGCCGAACAAGTGGAAGATTTCTTGATCCAATATGAATCTTTTGGTCTAACTTTGACGGATACAGCTTTAGCTTGGTTCCAGCCATTAGACCCTAATAATTTTCAGAGCATGGAACAAGTCTATCAAGAAATGATTGAGGAATTCACTAAATCTGAGATTAAAAACAACTCGTCATCATTGATCCATAGCTTTAAGCAAGCTCCGACGGAATCCGTGAGACTGGCGGCAAGGAGATTCAAACAATATGTGGATAGATGCCCTATTGAAGAGAAACCCACTCAAAACAAGACGGTGTCATTATTTTTGTAAGGGTTAGTGAATGGATCATTAAGATCACTGGTATATGTGAAAAGAGTTCAAACTTTGCAAGAGTGTATGAAAGAATGTATTGATGTAGAGGACAATCTAGCGGAAGATCTGAAAATACCTCAAGGTAGTGTAAGAAGTGAAGATTCCTCTAGCAGTACATCAAACCCTAAGAACAATGTAGAGGAAATGGCCAACTTAGTAGCAAAGAAACTGAATGTTCAAGGACAGAGGAACTACCCCAACAACCCAATGAGAGTACCGATGCTTAGAAGATGTATGCACTGTGGAGGTGATCATCCTCAAATTGAGAAGTTACATGAGACTAGATTGCAAGCTGTAGCAGGCATTTATGCTGCTAAATGGAGACAGAAGGCATATTATGATGCACATATAAAAGACAAGGGACTTGAAGAAGGCGACCTAGTCCTAGTATACACCCTAAAACAACATGCAAAGAAGCTACAAAAACGCGGATATGGACCCTTGATTATAAATCGAATCTCTACTAGTGGTGCAGTCAATCTCGCCACACTAGACGGAGACATTCTCCCCAACTACATCCGTAGATGCAGAGTAAGACGATTCATGGAGCCCTTGACTGATCAAATGCTAGCGCGACTGGTAGGTGCTCAAAATAGGAAAAAGGAAGAAGAGAGAATTAGAGAGGAAGCTCGAGAGGAAGCACTAGAACGCATTAGGAAACGGAAAGAGTGGATCAGGCAAAGAGATGAACGCTATCTCCAAGGAGAAGAGCCCATCCCTATGGCAAACTATCAGGTCCAAAATCATGATACAACGGGTATGTGTAAAACGCAACCTTACCTAAACCTAGGGATTGGCAAGACAGAGTATAAATTAATCGATGCATTGATAGACTCAGGAGCAGGACTTAGCTGCATGCGAAGGAGAATAGCAGAGGAGCTGCAATTAGAATTGAATCCCACAAAAGCCCAATTAATAGGAATTGGAGGTCACACCATAGAATGTATTGGAACCACGAATGTATCCCTCCACCTAGGAAATTCCTCCATGGAACAAAGAGTCCTAGTGTGTGAGGATGAAGATTTGATAGAAGACTTCATTCTAGGACACGACTGGATCATTGAGACAGAGGCGTGTATCCATCTAGCTCAAGCTTATATTTCGGCAATCATAGGACATAAGGAAGTTTTCAGTTTATTAGGGGAGAAGCCTTTGCTCATACCACACGTAGTTAAAAATTCGGATAACAGTCAACAGACTACGAGAGAGAGAAAGCCCAACATTCACAGCCCAGAAACCAAGCTAGAAGAGGAAAATCCTTCAAGTTCAACGATGCCAGTATCATCACCGTCAGTCGTGGAGAAGGCCGTCCTTCTAAATTTGGACTCTCAAGGACGTACTCAGCAAGCCAAAAGATTGCCATATTGGAAAACAACAAACCAGCATACATATCCGGGAAAAACTAAATACAAATGGGTACGTAAAGATCGAATGAAGAATCAACAAATGACAGCAACCATTCTTACGAAGGAGACGGGAAGCACCAAGCTAGCTTCACAGAAGTACATACCACAAGGATCATTGCAAGTATGGATTCCCAAGCCCTTGCTTGAAGCTCAAAGATCGCGACATCAGATATGGATTCCCAAGAAGGTCATACAAGCAGCTAAACAGGCTGTAAGGACAAAGGAGGAAATACCACATCAGACAAGGCAAAAGTCAACAACACATAAGAGTCATCAGAGAAAATCGAAGAGCAATGCCAAATTCACTCGGGCAATGGATAAAGCAAATGGAACACGAGCAGCTGTACGAATCGAGAAAACCAAGCGACCTCTCTCAGTGTTCTCAAAATGGATCTGGAAACCAAAGCTACCACGAGGAGCGGATGATCGAGGAGATAAAGCATCCGATTGCACTCATGTAGTATCTGATGCACCTCAAGTAAGCATGATAGGGCCGCAATACAGGGCCAAGCATTCGGCACAGGATGTACATTATCAAACTAGTGGTGCACGATCTCCAAGTGAGACTAGATCTTAGCTTTAACCTGATAGGAATGGACATACTATGTACATAAACTGTGCTTCGGCTATACTAATGATTGTCTTCTTTCAGGAAAAAATATAAAAAGAGGCGGTAAGAGATCTCACTCATGCAATAATGGGGAACGGAGTGACGAGCGACCATAATCACAACAATACACTACATGGTCTCATAAAGGCCTTTCGAGCTAATGCACTTTTCCTTGTAAGTGCAGATGGCTTCTGAAGACTCTGAAGCTACAATCCAAGAAGAGGTCCAGGAATTTCCTCCCCAATGTCTTACGAAAGCAAAAGGGCATTGGTTCAGAGATGAGCAGCCAGTTGAGGAATATCTCTTCTTGGCCAACATAAAGATCATGGACACAGAGCATCACTTTCCGATCATGTCCCAGGACTTCAAAGTTTTACATGAACTGCCATCCACAATCGACATCATGAAGAAAGCAGGAATTCATAAGTATTTTGAACTACCTATCTATAAACCGGATTTCCAACGCTGTACACAAGTCATGAACACCCTACGACCAGCACTACATGATCCATTGGCACCAGAAGCCAATGTGATGGATAAGAATGGAGAATGGGTGGTCATTCAATTTTCCCACGACTTAATCAAAGAAGCATTTGGATGGGAAAAGGATGGTGTCAACACGGTCAAGGAAGAGAGTCATGGAGCAAAAACAAGAACTTTTGTTGACATCAATAGGGTGGACATCGAAGAAGAAGTCAGATTGATTCACCAACACTTATGCTTCCCGAGCATGAATAGATACACGGCCCCTCAAAAAATCATTGTGCAATTATTGTCTCATGCCATAAAACAGATAGGCAATCAGGTTAACCTCACACCCTATGTGCAAGAAAGATTATTTGAGGCAAAGAAGAAATGGGATAATAAGAAGTTCCTCAACGGAACTACTGCCCTAACAATTATGATTTACCACGCATTGGGCATGCGCGAGTACTTACAGGAGATGCCATCTTCAATGGAGTTGGCTCAATTTGTCAAAGCAGCTACTGTACCAAAACAGAAGAAAGGAAGCAAACAAGTAGAAGAAGCAGAAACAAGCTCTCAACCCCGAATGAGAGGCACAATGAGAGGCACAAAACGACCTCGAGAAGTCCAACAAGTAGAAGAGGAAGTATCAAAAACAAAGAGAGTACATGTACTTCCTACAACCACCACTCAAGGGACTAAAAAGATCACGGAAGAAGAATTAACTCAAGCACTGGAGGAGACTCACAAATATACAGAAGGACAAATTAATCTGCCAGTGCAGGGTCATCACTATCAACAGTCACGACAAGCTACAGACCCGAGAAGCAAGCTCACAAAAGTCCACAGATATCGGGAAATCGGTTTGGATAATACTAGTTCATCCTCAGACGCCAAAGAAGAACCAGACACTTCGTTATTAAATATAGATATTCGTAGTGAATCGAAGGATGATGGCCAGTGGGCCGAATTAAATGAAGTAGACTATGGCGAAGACCAAGAAGGCCACAAGGAAAAAGCTCAATCACCACTGGTAGACCAAAATACAACCAACAAGAAGGCACGAGAAGAAAAACAGCACCCCATTCAACCAAAAGATGCCTCCACTACCCACACCAAGGAGGGCAAATCTGATGATGAGGAACATTTAATGATATCAGAGGATAAGCCTCAGGAAGAAGGACAAGAAGACGAAGAACCCTTCACTCCACTAAGGGTTGTGGCAGAACCATCCCCCATGGATGTAACTTTTCAGGGAAGTGCCACTAAAACTACCGTCTTAAATGAAAAAGCAGACGAACCACAAGTACAACTACAGGTCCGACAACCACATAATGAAACGATCCACGTCGAAAAGGGACAAGATGTACATACAGGAGAAACCCCAAATGTACCAAAGACATGGCTGAATGTTGATATAGCTCAGCTCAAGCCTGTGGTGCAGGATATGATTCGAACTGCACTAGACACTCAACAATTGATGCTTGATGCTGATGAAGATTACGACCAAGCCATGCTCGAAAAGCAGGAGCTTCAAAAAGAAGGTATGAATCTGGCTAAAAAATTATCAGAAGCAGAAGCTCAAGTTTTAAAGAAACACGAGGAAATAAAAACGACCAAAACACAATACAAAATATTAGAAACGGAAAATGCCAAACTAAAAGAGCAAGTTTTGGAGCTCACGAAGAAACTAGACATGACCGAAAAAGAGAAAACAAGGATCCATGCTCGTAGTAAGGTACTTGAATCACAGCTCAAGGTGAGTATGGAAGAAGCAGACCACTTAAGGGACAGGAACAAGGAGCTCATGACAGCTCTCCTCAGTGATCAACCACCGGCAGATACTGATAAATCAAACGAGGATATAAAAGAAATGGAAGAAAAGATAACCAAGATGGCAGATCAGCTCAAACAGGAGCAAGAAATCATTGCTGATTGGGAACAAAGGTATATGAATGACACTGCAGCTCTACGCAAGAAATGGAAAAAAGCAGAGAATGATTATTTCCAACAGTGCAAAGAAGACACATATCACATGAACATAGTTGCACAGGAATTAATCAAACATCAGGAAAAGATTACAAAGGCTGAAGACGAACTTAAGAATAAGGATGAAATCATCAAACGGCTTCAGGAGCAGATAGAGCTAAAAGGAAAGCAGGGGACACCAGTAGTTCCACATGCTGCGGAGGCTGCTGTGGAGACTGAGGTACGTCCTCTCTCTCCCCCCTCATACCATTCACCGATAAGGCAGGCTCAGGAGGCCCACATTGATTATAATAATCGGGACATTGCAGAATTAAGCCGACCAGAAAGGGCACTACTGGTGTCCCAGCTCACCGCTGATTTTAAAGATCAAATTATCCAGATAATGAAAGAAGCTCAGATAGAAAACAAACAATTAGATCAAATTTTGAAGCCATTCAATGTACCATACGGTCTACTTAAAGAACAGATGCGGATGTATATAAAGTCTGCAACGAACAAAGATCCGGACCACAACCTTCAATTCCAGCATGACACTTTCAATTATACTCAAGAGGAATTTGAGAAGGCGGATCCAATATGGAGACGAAAAATTTTGGAGAAGAATCCGACATTGCGGGTACAGTGGGAAGCATCACTATATGCACTTCAAGTAAATCCATCTTTTTGTCCTGTACCCCGCAGACGCTCTTGGATGCAATTTTGGGAAGGACAGCGTCAAGGCAATATCAATAATCAGTGGCTTAACTATCCGTTACTACCTAGTCCGCCACATAATTACCTACCAACCGAAGAATATATGGTGAAGACAATGGAATTTTGGATTTCCAGATACGCTTCAGTGCCAGATTTAGCGGTCAAAATGACCAATAAAATTTTCAGCATGTTATTAACAGTGATAAAGGTGTTCCAACATGCTAAATATACCTTTTTGAATTTCATTGGAATTACACAAGGCTCAGAGGCCTTGATTTTTGATTTATCTACAATTCCCAGCCGACTTACCATTATGGCATATTATTCTCGCCTTATGTTTTTGCCATCGCCGTATATGCAGACCTTTGAAGAAGCATTTTTTACAGGCTTCTTCGAAATGGATTCAGAAATTTTTGTTAAAATGACTTCCAATTTGAATGCAAGGCTGGTGGCCTATGAAACAAGTTTCTTTGCTGATCATCGACAGGCGCCAGAAGACGGAGTAAAGTCTCAGCAATGGAAGGAATTCATGCTGTGTCACGCGAATCTGCTAAATCAAAGAGAGCAACAAGCCATTCAAACATACACACGTCGCCACAGAAAGCCTGTCGAGGACGACAGAGTTCAGGAGGAGGGACGTGTAGTGGGACAATCAAGCAAAAAGAAAAGAAGAAGAAAATCAAAGCCCAGAACGACTCATTAAAGATAAAAAGAAAAAGAATATGTCTCTGCAGGAAGCCCCGTAGGGGCGCAACACCCATCTCTGGACAAAGCCCCGCAGGGGCACGCATCAGGCAAAAAGAGAAAACAACCAGGTCATGCACGGTGAAAAGAAGTAAACAGCCTCAAAGCAATACAACAGGGTCAAATGTGTGCAACCAGGACAAATCAGAGGACCAAAAGTTATAAAGGGGTAGAGGCTGAAAAGTTTAAGAGGGTGACTAAGAACATCACATTCCTAGTCACTGGTGGCGTGCGCGGCAACCCAAATCAACAGGCAAGACGAACGCAGCAGGCTCTAGTGTAGTAGAGCTTGAATCAAGAACAGGCCATCAAATCTGCATGTCTGTTTAAATACAGGCAATACTGACCAAGGGGTGCGCATGGTGAAACGAAGCAAACAGCCGACGAAAAGCTAAAGCCTGTCAAGGGACGACAGAGACGAAGAGGGGGAGAGTGTTGCAGAGCAAAGAAGAGCACAAGGCGAAGAAAATGAAGGGCCCCAAAATTTTTCCGATTTGGACACAACTTTTGTATCATAACCACTCTTGTATATATTTTCCGTTGTAAATGCACTAGAGGAGTCCTCTAGATGCATCCCCACAGAAGATTAGTGAGTTACCCATGTACAATAGTAGGAAATTAGTCTTTTAGTGAATAAAGTGCCGGTCTCTTGTGTGAAAGGACCAAACTTAGGGCATTAGTATATAAGTCAAAAGTGACTCTTTGTAAAGAACTTTTTGTCATTGTGAAGAAGGAGCACTTCTGAATTTTCGAGTTTGCCTCTTTCTTGCTGATATTGATCTTCATTTTACTCTTGTATGTGTGTGTGATGCTTGAAATGCATGTGTAGGACTGTTGTCTACCCCTTCCCCTTTGTTTTGAGCTGCTGTAGTGCGTGTGTAAGCTAGGAGAAGCTGTGGCGCGGGTATTTGTGATTCCCGTCATTCACTGTTTCTGCCATAACTTGAAGCAGAGTGGTCAGAATTGAGTGAAACCACCACCATTGGATGTGTCTCGTCGAGAGCTTCGAAACGAGTACCCTATTGCCTATATTCGGAGTTCTGGGCTGGAAGAAAACCTCAAAATACCAAAACTGCTGAAAAGAGGCTTGCGGCAATACTTTCAGTATTTCAGTAGGTGTGAGAGGTAGTAGTCTTTTCTCATGCATGATTAGCTAAACTACTTCATTTTCCATCACGTGTGCACACGTCTTCATACACTTGGTAAGTCGTTCCTTAGGATTGACATTTAAATGTGTGTTAAAGATCCCACTATATGTACTTGTGTGGCAATTGGGGTATAGTCTCATTGGCACAAGTCCTTGAGTCATATTGGCTCAAGTACACACATGGCACATTAGTCTTTGGAAGGTTGCAGGAGCATTGGTAAGCCCAAATGGCATTACTAGAAAAGCAAATATACCCCACTCCTTGGTAAAAGTTGTCTTATATTGATCTTCTGGTGCAATGGCTACTTGATTGTAGCCAGAGACCCATCCAGAAAGTTGTACACTTCCTTGCCTGCTACCCTTTCTAATAGATGCTCAGTGATAGGAAGCGGATAACTATCTCTAATAGTGGCTGCATTAACCTTCTTCAAGTTAATGCATACTCGTAGTTTGCCGTTCTTCTTGGGCACCACTACAATGGGGCATACCCATTCAGTGTGCTCGATTTCGTAGATAAATCTAGCTTCAACCAAGCGATATATCTCTTCTTTGATCTTGGCAGCATACTTGCATTGTATGTGTATGGCTTTTGTTTAGAGGGTCTGGCATCTGAGGTCATGGGGATCATGTGAGAGCATATGTCGGGGTCTACACCTTTCAGGTCCTTGTAGCTCCAAGCAAATACATCTCTGTATTCTCTGTTGGCGATTAACTTTTACTCTGATACCACTGTTGGTGGTCGTCGCGGCAAGGCTTGAACCTTGTCAGCCTGCGGAATTTGCCGCGCCACCGAACAGAGAGCTAAGCTAGAGTGATATTAGAACACCTCTATAATCAGCAGTAGCTTAGCACGGTTTCTATTGCTCAAACGTATAAGACTGCGTTCTGAATCTACTAGAAAAATTCACTGGAACTTCACTGGACTGTCACCAGACTGTTATCGTAGTTATACCGGAATCTTGTCGGAATCAACTCCTATTCTGTTTGTAATTACTTCAAGTGAGTATACAAGAAGTAAGGAAATGATGTGTGAACTTCCTTCACTGAGTGAACACTTCCTGAAGTTTGAGAAAAAACTTCTCCGATTCAGAATGTCTCTTTTTGGTTAGACTTTGTACTGTGTGTACATATCCATTTCACCGAAATCCTTGACAAACTGATAGTAGAGATGTCTAGCTATAAGATAAGCTATCTCTCATACAAAACTTTAATTTACTCTGCGAAATATACTTCGTTGTTCTACCGGAAAACACGTTTTCTGAGAAAACTGTAATTGACCAAAAACATTCGTTGACTGAGAGAGTACTGAGGGACACGTTTACTAACAAACTGTAACTGTTAACGGTTAACGAACTTTCTACCGTAACACAAAAATACTCAGAGTTCTTCACATATGAACAGTGTGCGCAAACTTCCACATGAACATGTGTTTTCTATTAGAGAAGATGTGTACAAATTAGCTTGGCCTCTTCTTGCTCAAGCTATGGAAACTCTCCTATACTGAGTAGTTTCTTCTACCATCTCTCTCAGATGAGCAACTGACATTTTAGGTTTCTGTTATTCATCTGTACATACGCGATCTATGATGTCTTCTGAAAACTTCTCACTCACTCTCTCTTCAGTCTCTATACATACGCGATCTCTGGCGTCTTCTCACTTTTCTCATCTCTCTGTTCTCTCCTATATTTTTGACCTTTGTATGTGCTCTATTTATACTACACGCTCTTCTCACGCATGTTCTAGCTCGCACTTCCCTCTCTATTATTCTTATGCACATTCTCTCTGTATATACAATTTGATTTGGTGTAACGAACTCTGATTCTGCAAGATTCTGTACTATACATAACAGTCGTGATTTTGAAGGCTTTTGATTTTCTGAATATTTGATTCCGCTTCTCTTTATCTTTCTTTGTCTGTACGTCAAATTCGTGAGTGATTCTTCAACAGCTCCCCCTCAATCACTAATTTGACTCTTCCTGTCTTCATATATTTTTCTTTCTTTTATACCTGCCATTTCTTTGAATCTACTTGTCTTTGTTCCATCCAAGCTCTTTGTCAAAATATCTGCAATCTCATCTTTTGTTGGAGTGTATATTATTTCTATCTCTTTCTCCATTACCTTTTCCCTTAGGAAATGATACTAAATTTCTATGTGCTTTGTTCTTGCATGAAATAGTGGATTTGCTGTAAGATGCAGCGAGCTCATATCATCTCCATGTATGATGGGTATACCTTGATCAATACCCATGCTTTTGAACAAGGTCTGCATCCATATCACTTCTTTAGCTGCTTCTACAAGTCCTTTATATTCTGCTTCTGTCGACAATGAAGCCACTGTGTGTTGTTTCTTCGAACACCAGCTTACTAGCTTATCTCCTAGGTATATCATATACCCATGTGTTGATCTTCTGTCATCTTGACTTCCTGCCCAGTCTGAGTCACTGTATGCTCTCAGTTGTATATCTGACGTAAAAGGATAATATAATCCTTCTCTTACAGTTCTTTTGATATATCTAAGAACTCTCTGTCTTGCAACCCAATGTTGATCCTTCGGACAATGCATGAACTGTGAGAGAACTCCCACTGCATAGCTAAGATCCGGTCGTGTTAGCGTAGCGTAAATTAGACTTCCCACTAACGACTGATATTTCCTCATATCTTTAAACTCTGCACCACTATATTTGCTGGGTTTATGATTTACTTCAAGCGGTGTTGAAGCTTCTCTGCAATTCTCCATATTAAACTTCTTCAATAAGTTTAGGAGATACCTTTCTTGCGTAACATATACACCATGATCTGTGTATGTGATTTCCATTCCTAGAAAGTATGACAACTTTCCTAGGTCACTGATCTGAAACTCCTTTTCGAGTAATCTCTTTACTTCTTTAATTCCTTCATCTGAAGTACCTGTGATTATAATGTCGTCTACATAAATGCAAATGTAGATCATACCTTCTTCTGTTCTCTTGATGAGTAGACTTGCATCTGCTTTCGAACTTTGGTATCCAAGTTCATTGAGATATTTCATAAGCTTGTAATTTCAAGCTCTTTGAGCTTGCTTCAGTCCGTAAAGTGCTTTTCTTAATCTACAAACAAAGTTTGGGTATCTGGAACTTACAAACCCTTCTGGTTGTTCCATGTAGATTTCATCTTATATGTATCCATTCAGAAATGCATTCTTTATATCTAGCTGACTTAGCTTCCATCCTTTTGATGTTGCTATAGTAATCACTGTCCTTATGGTTGACATCTTTGCCACCGGACTAAACGTCTCATCATAATCTATGCCATGCGTCTGAGCATAGCCCTTGATAACCAGTCTAGCTTTGTGTCTGGCTATCCTTCCATCTGCAAGCTTCTTAACTTTGAAAACCCATTTATTTCCGATTACTTTCTTACCATTTGGTTTAGGAACAAGTTCCCATGTCTTGTTCTCTTCCAGTGCGATAAACTCTTCTTCCATTGCTTCTTCCCATTGCTTCTTGCCTTTAGCTTCATCATAGTTCTGAGGTTCTTCATCATCTTTGACCATGTATGCATAATTTTTCTGAGTTATATACCAGGTATCATAGGAATACCTTTCTGGTTGTCTTCTATTCCTGTTTGATCTTCTTGGTTCAAACTCTTCATGTGTATCTGAATACACGTATTCATCAAATCCCTGTTCATCTTCATTTCTCATACCTGATCCGATCCTAAACGTACTTGCCTGCATATGATCTTCATCTCTATTCACCTGCACAATTGATTTCCCTTTCTCTCTTCTTCTTACTTCTTCTTCAAATTCTTCCGTTGTATGATTCTGATCTGTATACCAGCTCTTCTGTTCATCAAATGTAACATCTCTGGAAATAGTAAACTGTTTTGTTAGAGGACTCCACAACCTGTAGCCCATCTATTTTTCATCATATCCGATGAACACATATTTCTCTGCTTTTGGTTCAAGTTTATGTCTGAGTTGTGACGGTACATAAGCATAAGCTACTGATCCAAACACTTTGCAATGATCAAGTGTAGGTTTCTTTCCCCACTAGGCTTCATAAGGGGTCATTCCATCTAATGTTGTACATGGTAATCTGTTTACCAAGTATGTAGCTGTATTTACGGCTTCAGCCCAAAGATAATTTGGAGAATCCTTTTCCTTTAGCATAGCTCGTGCAAACTCAACTAGAGTTCGGTTCCTTCTTTCTGCTACACCATTTTGTTGTGGTGTATACCTGCAGGTTATTTCTCTCTTAATACCTGCATTCCAAAGATAGTCATTGAACTCTCGGTAGAAGTATTCTCCCCCTCCATCAGACCTCAGTCTCTTAAGCTTTTGACCTGTGAGTCTTTCAGCATATGCATGAAAATGCCTGAAAGCTCCAAACACTTCTGATTTCTCTTTCAAAACATAAAGAGTTATCCATCTTGTAGCATCATCAATGAAAAGAACATAATACCTCGATCCGCTGATTGATCCTTCTTTTGTTGGACCCCATACATCTGTATGAATGAGTTCGAGTACTCCATCATGTTTGAATCCTTTCTTCTGAAAAGGTAACCTGTGGGCTTTTCCCATCTGACATGCTTCACACTTGTGAATCATATGTTGATTCTGTACATTTGGTAATCCCAGTACTGACTGCTTTGCAATCATAGCTTTAATTCCTTTTTCATTGAAATGACCTAATCTCTTATGCCAGAGATCAAGTTCTGTAATCACCTTTTCACCATGTGTGAGCAACGCTTGGCCGATGTTCCCTTGTACTCTTAAAGTAAAGAGTCTGCCTTCTTTCTTACCAGAGACAATCTGATTATATCCGTTCTCGGGATCTTCTACAAATACTCCTTCATTTGTAAATCTAACCTGAAAACCTTTCTCAACTATGTGTCCTACACTAATTAAATTTTTCGGTATTGTTGGAACATACAAAACATTGGTTAGCAAATCTGCTCCACTCTTACATTTCACTTTTCCAATTGAATGTACACTATGCCTCGTATTGTCACCTGTTTGAACAGTATGACTGGAACTACCTTTTTCCAATTCTGACATCAGTTCTATATTTCCTGACAAGTGATTAGAACATCCAGAATCAATGTAAAATACCTTTAGGTCTTCGTTATCTGATGTACTGATTGAGTTCATCATCAATGATGTATGACTTTCATTCTGTGTGTCATTTGCGTAGTTGTTGTAGGTGGTGTTGTAGGATTGATTCTGTCCCCAACTTCTTGCTCCACCTCTACCATAGCCTCCTCTTTGATTCTGTCTACCTCTTTGAAAATTATTCTGATATTTTCCGCTTCTACCTCTGCTATTACTGTTCTGATTTTGATTTGATCCTTGTTGATTGTGCTAGCAATCATGAGCCAAATGATTACTTAGTCCATAGATCCAGCAAGCCTTCTTATTGTTATTCTGGCTACTTCTTTGTAGCTCAGTGATGAGTAGCACCTCCTTTAATGTCAATCCGGGAAGACGTGAGGATGGTATGAAGACCTCGAGCAAGTGGAGGCACAAGTGCGTGAGTGAGAAGCACACAAGCATGCACACACATACACACACACGCGCACACACGGCAAGACAAAGAGTGAGAAGCGATGGAGTTCTTAGATTACTTTCAAAAAGCTCTTACAAGTTCGTTTCAATTACAATCTAACCTCAAAAATGAGCTCTCTAGCTCTTTTTATAGTTTTTGACTAGGTTTTGGCCCTGTCCAGACCTAGTGTCCGGCCTAGTTAAAAATTAGGTTTCAGGGCCAATTTGAGGGCTTAAACGGAGTCTAAAAAATACGAAAATTGATATGTAGGTACTTCTAAGGCTCCTCAAGCTCAAGGACTCCTTGGCTTGCACAAAATGGAGCTACAAAAATATGAAATGGTATTTACAATGATTGTTAGTGATAAAAATCACTGTTATAAAGATGTTGGTTTGGAAAAATTTGAAGGGCCTATCTGCCAGATTTGCGTCGACTGCTTTGTCTACTTACTCCTTCACCTCGCTCTGACTCTCTCCGCTGGCTTCCTTGTCTAGTCAGTCCTTGGGTGCCCATACTTCTCTCAACACCCCCCCTCTCTCGCGTCTGTCGTCCCTGACAGACTCTTGTTGCTGGGAGTGTTGGATGTAATATTCCACAACCTGAGTGGCAAGCTGATGTTCTTGTATGCGTAGTCCTCTGGCCAAATCTGTCATCATACGATCCCAATCAATTGGTCCTGGAATGTCCGGATGTGGCAGACGTAACTGATCTGCATGGATCGCTTGTTCTACTGCGAATAGGTGTAGCAAATGTGTGGGTCTGGGAATGAAAATTTCCGAATGATATTCCCAGAATCCCGTAGAGAATATTTCCTCAAATATCTGCTTGAAGCATGCGGGTAAGTACTTTATTCGTGCATGCCAAGCAAAGATTATAGTGACCGAGGGGGTCTGGCTCATGTCATAGACTAAATCCTTGTTACCTTGAGAGAATCCAGGGGCAAAGATATATGGAGCTTGTACACTCCGAAAGGTTTTGAAGACAATGGTCATGAGCTCGAATATCTTCATACACATTTTCGCTGCTATGTCGGGTACATTATTTAGACGTGTAGACCAGTGCCGAATTGTTGATATCATGTAAGCTACGGTTGGGGTCCCTCGAGGTGGAGCAAGATATGGATAGTTAACCCAAGCCGAGCATTCTTTATTGTTACGTACCTTGATTGCAAATGCTTGCCAGGATCTGCGACGTACCACTGGGCAATAGCATGGATTATACTTGATATATAGTGGCATGGTTGCCCAGGTGCTCATCATCTCTGGGTAATCGGTTAGTAGACGTGCACGCCAATTAGGTTGGAAGATCGAGCCAGCACATGCATCTGTCGGTAAATCCCCTAGCTCAAATTGAGTGGCGAATGTGGGCTCCTTCCTTGTATGTCTTTTGACTTCTGCATTATAATCATGTAGCAAGACAAAATAAGGCATGTATTGCGACTCTGATGTTGTGATTAACCGTTGATGGGATAGATTTTGAAAGTAAGAAGACCTAAGGACAGTTTCTTCCAGATTTGTGAGAGATTGCATTTGCACAGCCACACGATCATCATGTGTCTTACCCACTTTCTCGACCCTTTTGACCCAATCTGGAACTTGAATTTCTAAAGTGTCTTGTCCTTCCTCTGTAGTTCGACCACGGGTGTCGGCATCGGCTCGTATGGCTCTTCATAGCTGTCATCGACGGGGATTTCCACTACTGTTTAAGGTTCTGGTTCTTCAATGGGCGAGGGTGGCCTTTCATATGGTATGAGGCGTGCTTGGAGTTCTGCCACCTGTTTCCGAAGGGTCTCTACTTCTTCTGTAGAGTGTTGCAAGATTACCGGCTCCTGTTGAGCTGGGGGGGCACTGGCTATCTGTTTCTTTAGGTCTGCACATTCAGTCTCTAACTTTTCATATGACTCCAAAAAATTTGCATGCTCCTCAAGTAAGATGCGAATGTCTTCCGATGGGACTGCTCTATATCTGGTAGGGCTAATGGTTGCTTCTACAGTTCCTTCCATTGCCGCTTCAAAGTTGTCTTGGTTTTGTTGTTGAAGTCTCTTGTTCTCTTCTAGTGCTGCTGCCATATGCTTCCTTAATAGCCCAATGTTGCGTCTGAGTGTAGCATTAGATATCATTTGCGCTTGGAGCACTGTTTCTAGTTCCTTGACTGCTTGATCATCTACTGTTGGTGTCTTTGATTCCAATTCGGAGTGAGCCTGTTGTAAGGTGGTATGCTCGGTTAGGAGCGTTTGGTAATCAGCTTCAAGAGTGGTGACTCTAGCTTGCAGACATTGAGATTCTGCCTGGAGGGCAGCAGTGCGTTCTTCCAATTGCTGGTATTCTTGTTGTAGTTGATGTGTACACTGAAGTAATGTGTTGAACGTGCTATTTACATTATGAGATGCAAGGGAAAAAGTTTGAATTGCAGGGGAGGTGGGATTGGGTAGGGGGGTAGTGAATGCTGTGTGTGCCAATGATGTGAGTGGTGAGGTGGGGGGTAAGGGAGGGGAAGATGGTGGAATCGTGGGGAGAGGTGCTGTGGTTGGTGAAATGTCCATTGGGTCAGACAAGGTGGTGTGTACAGGGGCTACCATGTAGGTGGGTATGGTAGGTGAAGTGAGTGTGGTGTTCGTGTAAATTGATGTCGTTGCGAACATCGGAGAAATGTGCCTCTAAAACATTGGAGAGCGGATGAACTGCTCCACAAAGGACGGGTATTGGGGTGGTGCGGTCAGGTTGAAAGAGGTGTAGGGGCCAGATGGGAAGTGAGGGTCATGGAATGGAGGTACCGGTATTGGGGGATAGGATGGGAAACACAAGGTGCCTTCGGTGGGTGCCGGGTTTCCAATCACACTTGGGATTATGGGATGGCCAGTTATGGGTTCGGAGGATAGAAGGGTTGAAGTGTACAAGGGATTGGTGATGAATGAGAAGAGGGTTTCTTGTGAGGTGGGTTCTCGAAATGAGAATGATGTGAATGAGGATGGGTTATAAGTGGAGGTAGAGGTGATGACTCTCGTTTCTTCCATGGTGGGAGGTGGTGGTGGGGGTGGAGAAGGAGGTGATGGAGGATGCTGGGGTGAGATGAGTGATGTCTGAACGAAGGTTTCAGCAGAGAGGTCAGTGGTGGTTGTGGGGGTAGCTGTGGTTTCAACGGGTGCTTCTTGTTCTGTGACGGGTATCCTTATAGTCTTACCTGCTCGTGGTAATGTGTCAACTCTGCATTTGTCATACCTCACGGACTGGCGGACTGCAGTGTGGACAGCCTCCGGAATTCCTAAAGATTCTGACACTAATTTGAGAGTGTCAATGAAATGTTGGTCCACCCCCTCATCTGATAGCATTTCTTGCATCAAAGCTTGACCTGATACAAGAGAGAGTTGATGCCTTTCTTGTACTGCTTTGATTGTGTCGTATAACCTTTGTAGTTGAGCTGTATATGCTGGTGCACCTACAAGTTCTGGCACTTCTTGTTGCTCCTCTTGATGCTCTTGATCATAATCCTCCTCATCTTCCTCCTGTTCTTCATCTCCATCATCCTCGTCTTCCACTTCAACTGTTGTGACAGGTGCTTGGGAGGTTGTGGCCTGCGTTTGCACGTTCTCCACTTGTTGTGCCTCTTCTGCCTCCAGCTCTACATCTTGTAATAATTGTTCGAAATCTTCATTAGTGAGTTCTTCCAAAGGTGCACCACTGGGAAATTCAAGATCGGTTGGGATAGGAGGGAATATCAAGGTGGAACCATCAGTGCTGCGTCTTGGAAGTCGGAGTGTGAATGGTCGGACTCTTCGGGGTGGAGGGGTGACATCTGGTGTTAGGGTGGCTCCACGTGGTTGAGCACATGGGACTTGGACAGTGTCTCTCATCTTCTTAGAAGGGGGTCCAGTGGATGTCCTGCCTCTAAACTGCTCTACACGATTCCACATTAGGGCCCGTTGAATAGGGATGTCATAAGCCAAACACCTATAAATGATTCTCGTCAGAGCACAGCAACCATATAAAACCTGTTTCCGCGGCCATCGTTTGTGAGCTAGGTGTATCTGATCAATTATCCAGTGGGGTAAGTTGATGGTGAGAATCTGTGTCTCTGCCAGATACAAACTAAACCAAATCTTTTTGGGCGGCATGGTGAATCTATCTTGTGCCGGGAAAGCAAAGTGTTGCATGCGAAGGTGTATTGCAATATTAGGTGTCATGGACACCATGTCCTTGAGTTTGGTGAGACTTCGATTCTTCATGTAATCCGATACTAGGGTTTCCTTCTCTGTAGGAATATGCATTCCGCGCATATCTAGAGCCTCTCTCACCAAGTTGTTTGATAGCCTGAATCTCTTGAGCTCATTCCCCTTTGTCAGAGATGGAATCACAAATGAGCTTGCACCTTTTGGGTTCTGGTTTGGAGTCAAGGTGTTGATGAGATAGTAGCATCGCATGAAGTCAGGCTTTGGGATCCGTGCACTGAAATATGCATCCAATCCTGCCCTTGCCCATATCGAACGTAGACCTTCTGCATTTTGTAATTTCTCGAATTCTCTTGTAAAGAAATGGTATCTGCCTTGCTTCCCATTGAAGTCCAACTCTGATTCCCATAAGTACGTTCCCTCACCCAAGGGTCCTGCCACTTCAGTAAACCAGTGGGAAGTCTTTCCTACGGGCATGGTGTGGCCACGCGGAGGGTCCGCAATAGGTATGATTTTGATTGCCCGCAATTCTTCTGGTCTTTCATTTGTCTCAGGCAAAACGGGTAAACTATCTAAGTCCACCACTTGCGGGCTTGTTTCTGTGTGAGAGCTAGTTCCTGCTGCCTCAGCCATGTTGAAAACTTCGCAGCTGGTTCTGTGAGAATATATGAATAAATGTTAACATTGCAATGGACACAAAAATGACACGGTGTCCCCTGTTACAACATTAACCTAAAGTTCGGGAGAGGTTACGGATTAATAAGTGCTCGATGCTAGTGTGTGTAGTTAGAAATTGGTTAGACCTACGAGTAAGCGGAATGATGTGATGTGAGAAGTTTGACTTTGTGGAGGCTCTGGAGAGTGTGATAGGGTATTTACTTGAAAAAGGGGGCTGTTTAGGGACCCATCTACAAGTGAGTCTGTGCGTGCTTCTAGGTGGCAGTGTGTTCGAGTGTATCAGACAAGAGTGGGTGGCGGCTGCTTGAGCGAGTGAACCCTGTCGTGTATGATGTGAATTGTGTGGGGTTATTTGAGCCCGCAAGCAAGCCTTAGGCACCCAAATTTGTCTTGATTGTGGGCTGGCCTTCATCGACTTCTTGGGCACCCAAATAGACTTCACGTTAGCAGAAGAACTTCTGAAAGACGTCTTATTAGTGTCGTGTTGTTGGTTACTAATAAGAGGCTTTGCCCGTGTGGTTGGCCTGAGTGCAACCGGGTGTTCACCTTTCCGCACCCACACTTGTTTCAATAGCTGAGACGTTTTGCTGCACAGGTACTTTTGATCTCCGATATAGGTAGTACTCTGCTTCTTCTGCCTTTGATCCACCTTTGGTTGCTGCCTCCCTCTGGCCTTTTGAAAAGAAGGGAGTTCCGTTGCCTCCCTGACTCCTTTTTTGCAACCATCATTCCTCTGCAACACATAGTTTTGGACAAGAACAGCATGGTCATCTTCATGTGTACTCCTAGAAGGACCAGGAGTGTGTGCCTTTCCTAGTTCCTTGAGTGCTCCATTATCTAACTCTACTGTAATTCGACTATGATTGACCCATACCTGAAGAAGTCCACTTCTTAGGTTTAAGTTGACTGCTTGGTCATAGATCCAGTCTTGACCCAAGACAAGGGGTTCAGTGAGGTCCTCATCTTGACACACTAGTACTTTAACTGTCATTGCCTCATCATGAATATAGAGGGGAAGTTCCACCTCGCCCATGCAAGGGGTTTCCACGCCTCCCAATCCTATGAGGTATGCTTCCACAGGATTGACAGTTAATTGCAACTCTTGACAGTGAGACAATTTAACAGCACTAGTGGCTGCACCTGAGTCTATCAATGCTCTTACAGTCCTTGCACTCTTTCCTTGTCCTATATCTAAGGTTATGAAAGGACGTCGATCAGTTATCCTATGTGAGCTAACACCTGAAACTTCACACATAGCCACGGGATATCCTGGATCTGCATATGCATCTGGCACAGGGTGCTCTCTACCTTGTCTTCTTAATTTCATTCTCCGTATGCACTCTAGGGCTTCTGCTTGAGCTTCTTCTCAAATTCGCTTTTCTTCCTCTTTGCGTTTCTTAGCAGTATTGAGTCGACTTAGCATTTCCTCTGTGAGAGGTTCCTAATACAACTTGACTCTGCATCCGCTAATATAGTTTGGGAGGACATCACTCTCTAAAGTGGCTAGTTGTACTGCGCCACTCGTGGAGATCCTATTGATGATCATAGGTCCGTCGCCTCTCTTTTCTAGCTTCCTTGCGTGTTGTTTCAATGTGTAGACTAAAACTAGATCTCCTGCTTTCAAGCCCTTATCCTTCACATGGGCATCAAAGTATGCCTTCTGTCTCTTCTTAGCTGCATATATCCCTGCTGCTGCTCTCAGTCTTGTTTCTCCTAATCGTTCAAGGTCAAAAAGTCTAGAGGAGAGTTCATGACCCGTCCATTCGTGCTCTTGTGCTACTCTCAATGTAGGTATTAAGAAGTCCAAGGGTAGCACCGTGTTTTGGCCAAATACCATCTGAAAGGGGGTGGCTTGGAGTACCGTCTTGTAGGCGACTCGGTATGCCCAAACAGCATGGTGTAGATGTTTGTCCCAATCAGAGCGTTTAGTGTTCACTAATTTTGTCAGTACATTGCATAAGATCTTGTTGGTGCTTTTCGCCTGGCCATTTGCTTGAGGGTGATAGGGGGCAGACTTCTTATGCACTACCAAGAAGTCTTGGAGCATATTTTCAATAACTTCATTCAAGAAGTGAGTGCCTCTATCACTTACTAGTTCTATAGGTAGCCCGTATCTTGTGAATACATTCTCAAATAAAAACTTAGTTGTTGTTTGAGCATCGTTCTTCGTTGTGGCTTTTACCTCTACCCACTTAGTTAGATAGTCTGTTGCAACAATGATATATTCTGCATGAGAACCCTTAGCTGGGGGATTAATAGGACCTACGAAGTCTATTCCCCACTTAGAGAATGCACGTCCACCCATCATAGGTTTCAGTGGCATCTCATCTTTGCGTATAGGATACTGAGTTCGCTGACAGACATCACACCGTTTCACATAGGTATGTGCATCCATGTGAAGGGTCGGCCACCAGAAGCCCGCAAATAGTATTGCCTTGATCACCCGATCTGGTCCAAAGTGTCCTCTTGCTACACCTTGGTGAGCAGTTTCCAAGATCTTAAGATATTCACTTTCATGGACACATAGTCTCAAGTAACCATCTTTACCACGTTTGTATAGATTGTCGCCAATGAGAGAGTAATCCTGGGCTTCTTGTTCTAAACTCCTTTTCCTAGCCAGAGTCATGTCTGGAGGGAATTTTTTCGTCCTCAGGAAGGATACTAGTGGTTCACTCCAGTCCGACACTATGGACACTTGAGTGCGACAGATTGGGCATTCTTTGCACAACTTTTGGACATCAGCTTCCATAGTTGGCCAATGCACTCCGAGTCTCCTTAGTGTATGTAGGGTTCGTTGTTTTGAGTAGTGTTGCTCTAATGCACCTACATGTGCTAATTGCAACCACTTCGCATACTCGTCCTCTTCTACACAACAAGCCAAGATTCCTTGATCTGTGTGCTTGTACATACTTCCAGCCATGATGTGATACTTTTGGGCTTTTACTACCTCTCTATCCTGCGTGTTTATTACTGGATGGTTAGGTCCGTATGTCAATACTGGCACTAATGGCTTAGCCCACTGCGGTACCACTTCCAAGTTAAACAAGTAAGCATCAGGAAGGTCATCTGACACTCCTTGTGGAGCTTCTCCAGATGTGAGCCTAGAGAGGTGATCCGCTCTCAAATGAGTCCTCCCTTTCCTTACCACAACCTCAAAATCATATTCCATTAGCAAGAGAAACCATCTTACTAATCTTCCTGTATTGCATGGCTTGTTCACAAGATATAACAATGCCTGATGGTCAGTAAAAAATTTAAACTTATTTGCAAGCAAATAATGTCTAAACTTTTTAACCGCATACACCATGCCTAAGCCTTCTCTCTCAGTAGTGGTGTAATTTCGTTCAGCTGCATTCAATTATCTACTGGCGTAGGCAATTGGAAGATCCATATTACCTTCACCAGTAGGTTGCGCGAGTACACACCCAATAGCAAAATTGGATGCATCCACATGAACATGGAATGGCTTGTTCCAATCTGGTGTGGTCAAGATTGGTGCTGAACATAATCTTCGTTTAAGCTCTTGGAAGGAGTTCTCACATTCATCAGTCCACTCAAAGTTAGTCAGAAGTCCGTACATGGGCTTTGCAATGACGGCATACATGTGAATGAACCAGCGGTAGTAACCACAATGCCCCATGAAAGCTTGTACTTCCTTGACATTCTTTGGCCTAGGTAGCTCTGCTATGGCTCTCACTTTCTCTTCGTCAGTAGATATGCCATTCTTTGACACTATGTGTCCTAGAATCTTGCCTTGCCTGACCATAAAAACGCACTTTTCTGGGTTCAGGCAGACTTGATATTCTCTACATTTGTCAAAGATTCGTCTGAGTTCAGGAATATGAGTTTGTCTAATGTTGGAATGAGCACAAAGATCATCAACATAGACTTCTAAATTCTTCCTCAGGAACTCCTTAAATACATGGCACATCAGCCTTTGGAAGGTAGCTGGTGCATTGGTAAGCCCAAATGGCATTACACGAAAGGCAAATATACCCCACTCTGTGGCAAAAGCTGTCTTATGCTGATCTTCTGGAGCTATGGCTACTTGATTGTAGCCCGAAAATCCATAGAGGAAGCTGTACACTTCCTTGCCTGCTACTCTTTCTAAGAGATGTTCTGTGATGGGAAGCGGATAGTTATCTCGAATTGTGGCTGCATTAACCTTCTTCAAGTTAATGCATACACGTAGCTTGCCATTCTTCTTGGGCACCACTACGATGGGGGATACCCACTCAGTGTGCTCAATTTCATAGATAAATCCAGCTTCCAGTCTATCTATCTCCTCTTTGATCTTAGCAGCGTAATTATCGTTATATGCATAGGGCTTTTGCTTAGAGGGTTTGGCATCTGAAGTCATGGGGATGGTGTGTGAGCATATGTCTGGGTCAACACCCTTCAAATCCTTGTAATTCCAAGCGAATACATCTCTGTATTCTCTTAGCAAGGCTATTAACGCATGCTCTTCTTCCTCTGTTAGGTCATGGCCTATGTGCATCTCTCCTCTCCTTCTTCTAGGGCTACCACTATTTTCTTGGTGGTTTCTTTGTTATCATAGGCCTCTCCTACTTGTGCCTCTCGTTTAGGCATTCTTATCATGACTCTCCTGTCGTCTATCTCATACTTCTTAAAATTTTCCGGGACCTCAAACAAAGATTCTTCCTCTTCTGGTGAGACTTCTCTCTTCTTTCGTTTCTTTTCTTTCTTCCTTCAGGGTCACATGTGTTGCTAATCTTACATCATTTGTAACCTCTCCATACCTCTGGGGTTGAAATTCTACTTCATGGAAGTATTCTTCATCTGATGCAAATGGTGGGTCCATAATGATTGACTCTAGATCGGAGTCACTCGCATCCTCAAATGCATCAGGGCTAGGTTCGCATTCTTCTAGAACAGCCTCTCCCATGATTGGCTCTATGGAGAAGACTGAAATGTCATAGCCATCCTCATCACAGTGAGGTGTCCATTGTTCTTCATTGATGGCTACATCCATTGTTGCTAGGATTTCTGCCCAGCCATGGGATTCAAATTCCTCATCAGGGAAGACTACAGGTGCATAGGCTGGGTCTTGAATTGATCTATGATTTTCTTTTGCACCTACCTCTGGCTTTCTCTCTCTTCTCTTCTTCTACTACTACCTTACACATCCATAAGTGAGTGTCTTCATGCATCCACGAGGATCCGGATTCTATGGATTGCACAGACTCAGTCTCATCTTTGGCTCTATGGATGGGGTTCCATTGGATGGGAGGGACATCTCTATGAGAGTAATCTTTGAGATTTACTTTGGTTGTAACACCTAAGTGTTGCAAATACAAGGAGTTGGTTCCCCAGTCCTGTACCACTTGCAACTGTCGCATAAATGGTCTTCCCAAAATCATCTCATAGGCATGATTTTTGCTAAAGTCACATATAGCAAATGTATGCTCAAACTCGACACCACAGGTGGTGAGAGTTATTCCTTCTAGCAATCCTAATGGCCTCTCAATATGACCATCGGCCATCTGCAATTTCATTCTCGTTGGCCTGAGTGCTGGCTTGCCCCAACGCTTCCATAGGGAAGTGGTGGCAATTGCAACTCCTGCACCTGAGTCCAAAATTGCCTTGGTGGTGTACTCCTGGTAGGTAATGGGAAGATAGGTGTTCCCTTCTTCACCTTCACACATGTCTCCTATCTTATCCAAGGGTATTTCTGGCACTGTCCTCTGGGATCCTACCTAGGAACGAGGTTTTGCTATCTCTGGTACTTGTTTGGCGACATGTTTCCATAGCTCTGGCCTTACTTTGAGTAGCTCTTCTAAGGTGAGGTTGCATTGTACTTTAGTGTTTTTCACTATCTTTGTGTTCCTAGGTATGATCGAGTCTTCGTTTCTTACCATGACCATGGGTGCTCTCATACAAGTAGACTTAGCTTCCCATGGGCCTGTGAAGTGGGGTAATTCTTGTAGAGAGTTAGACTCAAAGTCTAGTCTGTCCTGAGAGTGGGTGCTCTCCTGCTCCTCATAAATGGATGGGATGTCTTGTGGGAATTGGTCGCGTGCATCATCCACGAGTTCAATAGGAGGAGGGACTTCACTCTCTTTAGCCCATTTGTCTTCTTGAATCTCGCGTAGGAATTCTGGTGTGAACCGATTCATAGAAGATGATGTGTCTGGCTCCGTAGAGTTAGGCACATAGGCTTCCTGAGCAGGAATGCTTAATCTTTCACTTGCCTTGTCCTTGTGTTGAGAGGCGGGTTCCTTTTCTGATTGTGCAATCAGCTTCTCTATTCTTTCTAACAGTCCATCAAAGTGCAACTGTGTCTTCGCTGAACTAGAGATGTTAAATAGGCGACTGGCCTCAAACATGGTCTGAGCCAATTCCACCATCTTAGCACAAATTTTGGTTCGTTCTAGCTCTAGTTCTGCTCTAGGGTAACACTTTTCATGATCAGTTACATTTGGCCCTTCTTGGATTCTGGCCTGATATGCTTTAAGCATCATATTAAGGTCTTCGGGAGTGGGATCTGCTAGGACTGATCCTACTCTAGGGGGTGGTGGAATTAGTTGAGGCGGGTTGGAAGGTGGCGGGTCGGATGGAGTTGGGAATGGTGGAGGTGGGGTAGTGTGAGAGGGAGTTTGAGATGTGAGTTCAGTTATCCTGGCCTTTGTTTCTCTGAGGCTTTCCTCGAGTTCACTTATCTTTTTTGCCCATTGCCGTTTCATTCTTTCACGGCTATCTCTCTAGGCTCTAGTCCTCTTCTTTGTCATGCTCTCTGTTTCACTAACATCTGGGCTCTTTTCCTGGTCTACCCCTTGGTTTTGCTGCAATGCTTGAGCTCTAGTGATCACTTGCACAGGTGTAGTGGAAGTGACACTTCCTGTGGAATCTACCACTAACCCAATAACGTTAATAGGAGTAATTTTTGGCATATTACTAGGATTCATAGGGCAGTCTCGTAAGAGATGTTCCTTTCCACAGTCTTGGCAAAAACCCTGGATCGTTATTGACTGGGGTTGTGTCGGTGGAGGCACAGGACAATCACGAATGAGATGATCTCCTTGACATCTGTAGCATGGTCCTCTAGGGAATGGGGGTCTTACGTGCCTAGGTTGAGGTCTAGGGTTGGGGTTTGCATACATGACGTTTGTGTAATCTGCCTCCCAACTAGGTTCATTTGGCTCTTCACTATAGTAGGACTCACCATGTTCAGGAGATTGCATGTAGTAAGCATGGGGACTATCGACATGTGTAGAATCAAAGCTATGGTCACTGGGGTCACTTTCAGAAAGCAGTGGTGTTACAGGGACTATAGCTCTATTCAGGTTTTCTTCTGCTGCTGCATATTTTACTGGGATCACATTAGCTGGGGCAGGGGGTTGTTGTGCTAGCACAGGCTGAGGCCTTTGTTGGTTTTGGTAGGGTTGGTAGGTTTGTTGAGGCCTCGCATACTGCTGAGGTGGGTACTGGTTCTGGTATCTTCCTTGTTGAGGGTATGGCTGTGGGTATATCTGCCTAACGGTTTGCTTATTGTAGGGGCAATCTTGCGCGGTATGATTGGTGTATCTTCGTTCTATGGTGCAGTACTGGCTACTAGGATTAATTTGGGGTTGAGCCATAATGGGACACGCATTCGCCATGTGATCGCCACCACAAGTATAGCACCTTTTCACAGGGGCAAACCTTGGGATTTGTTTGTTAGTGACACCTAATTTCTGAGCTACTTTCTCTGCAAGTTCCTCAATTGATGTGGATTGCGTGGAAGAGAGGTTAGAGGCACTATCTGAATCTTTGTATATCTTGGAAAGCTCTAACTCCTCCCCTAGGTTATCCTCAATGTCAATGCACATGCGTACACAATCTTCTATGGTCCTAGGGTCCTTCAAGTACACATAAGATCTCAATTTGGTACTTAGCAATCCATCCAGGAATAAAGCCACTTGCTTAGCTGGTGTGGGTAGCTCCGAAACAGGGCATCTTTCTAAGTATTGCCTAAATCTTCTTCCTGCAAGTCTCACGGTTTCTTGAGGGGTTTGCTTGAAGCTGTGAATCAGCGAGGAGGTATTATGCCTTATGCCACTCTTAGAGAATTCAATAATGAAAGCCTCTAAGAGTTGGTCTATGCTCCTGAACTGCCTCTCATTTAGTGGCTGAAACCATGTCAGGGCAGTGTTCCTAAGGGTCAGACCAAAGGCATTGTACTGCGTGAATAGATCCTCCACTTGTTCAGCTCTCAGGACTTGCCTAAACTCAGCCACATGATCGTATGGATCTCCAGTGCCATCGAAGTAGTTCTTCATGGACTGAGTCGGTCTCAGAGTCCTTGTGTGCTCTCTAGGTCGTGGTAGAGGGAACTCATCCGCATTTCTTTGATTCCTGTGAGCTCTAAGTATCTCAGGTTCTACTCTATTTGTTTCCGTCCTCGTTCTTTCTCTGCCCACTGGGTTGGCAAAGCTTACTTCTGGTCTATCTCTGCTTCTGTCTCTTTGCATTCCATGAGCTTGGGATGTTCCAGCTCCAGGGTGACCATAGGATACATTCGATCTTGGTTGGGGGAAAACGAATTCACCCTTCCAAGTGTAAGTATGCCTATCATTTTCTGTCACCACAAAGATCCTCTCCGAAGAGTGATCTAAGTAGGTCACTCTACCTGGGCTATCAGGATCCTTAAACTCATAGATCATGATTGTTCCTATATCAATTGGCCGATCAGGTTTGTACCTCCAAAAGGCTTCGTCAGTCTCTCGATTGAGGAGCAAATCTATGCTCTTATTATCCTGGGGAATCCACTCCGGTGTGATAATCCTAGTGAGAACCAATTTACCTCGAGGGGTTCTAGGTTCTGCACCCATGTTTCCTTGCTCCAGGTCACCTAAGTCTGCTTCGGGGATTACATTTCCAAATTCGTCCGTCCTATCTGGGTGACTGGTGACTACGTATATGGTTCCTTCTTTGTCCAAGTATGCTCCATTTTCAAACTTGACAGCTGGGTGCTCTAATCCAATGGATTGATCAGGATTCTTAATCTGTACCACAGATCTTCCTAGGCCGTCCTCATAGATGCTAGCACCTAATCGGTTGGTCCTAAGGTATTCCAATTGCGTTTTGTAAGGGCCTTCTACCCTGTGCAGGTATGGCACTCCTGAACTGCCTGTAGGTCTCTCCATACCTTGAGACATCTCGGATTCACTAGTCTCAGAACTTGGGTAGTATGAGTGGTGGCTCAACTGCTGGGCCCACGACCTAGCAGTGTGGTTGACACTAGCCTCTGAAGACCTAAGGCTTTGTCTGTCCCTTACTAGATGTCGTCCTGATCTAAGGTTCATATGCCTATTTAAGTAGCCCAATTTTTTGCCCAGGGTACAACCTCGTTGCCGATCAATTGGTATCAGTCACTTGATTCTTGTGTGTTATCATGTTTATGATCTTGTCTGATATTGCGTCGTCAGGAATACTTGAGTAATTTTCGTACTTGGAGTTGATCGTTCCACGTTAGGTTTTTTTCCTTTACGTTGTCGTTCACACACACAGGTTATCTCTTGACTTGAACTTGATTTCTTAGATAGTCTTTGATTTATCTCGTGCCTATCGTTGCCTGGAATTACTTCTAACACTACCCGCACTTAGCCTAAACTAAGAATTGACAGAGGGTGTTGCGGGTTTTCCAACCTTGAGTTCCTTTCCTTGTGTTGTTGCCGTGGTGTGTCCAGGACGCGCGTTCCCAAGCCTGCACTTACTCTTGCTTTGCGTACCCTTCGATGCTCTCAAAGGACCTGTAAAAGGCCCACTGTTAGCTCAAGACTTAAATTCAAAAGACAGAACCAATCACTTTCATTCATGTAACACTTCACCAATTTGCACTATGACTTTTTGGACACAACTCTAGAGATCCCTGACTTTTATTCCCCCTGGGTATGGTCAACTTAAAAATACCCTATCTAATATTCCTGATCTTAACTCCCCGCGAGCTTTCCAATAAAACAAAAATCACGGCAAACGGATTTCGTATGAGAAATTTATGACCGTTCAGGGTTCTAGGGTTAAGACAGGGTTCAAACAGGATCACTGTGCAACAGGTTTTCCCCAAGTTGTTTTCCTAAGGCCTCCTTATGTGCTCTAGAGTAAAATGTTTATGCCCAAAATTAGCCCAACTCTTCAATTAAAAAAAACACTAAAAAATTTGGCTAAAATTGGCTGTCAATCGCGATGGACAGAGTATCAATCGCGATGGACAGGGTATCAATCGCGATGGACAGGGTATCAATCGCGATGGACAGGCAGGTCAGTCAATCGCGATGGACAGGGTATCAATCGCGATGGACAGGGAGGTCAGTCAATCGCGATGGACAGGGTATCAATCGCGATGGACAGGCAGGTCAGTCAATCGCGATGGACAGGGTATCAATCGCGATGGACAGGGAGGTCAGTCAATCGCGATGGACAGGGTATCAATCGCGATGGACAGGGAGGCTGTCAATCGCGATGGACAGGCAGGCTGTCAATCGCGATGGATAGGCAGTCGGTCGCGATGGACAGAGCTGTCAATCGTGATGGACAGAGCAGTCAATCGCGATGGACAGAGCTGTCAATCGCGATGGACTGAAATTTTGCAAGATTTTCAAAAATTTTGGTGGAAATGTGGTGTGCAGGGTCTCTAGTCCACTGTGGTGCACTCAGATTTACCAAAAGGTGAAAATTTCTGTCAATCGCAATCGACAGGAGTCGGCGACTGCAAGACAGTTCTGCACATTTCCGTACCTGCGCGACGTGCTGGAGTGGATGATGATGCTGAAACCTGCAAGAAACTCCAAAAGCATGCAGAAAATAGCACACAACAGATCGCTCTCTCGCTCTCTCTCACAAGTGAAATGAGGGAAATGAGGTGGAGAAGGTGATATAATCAAAAAACTGAAATTTTCGCGATGATGGAAGTGGAGGTGGAAGATGGTGATGATGATGAGGGTGATGATGGTGGTAAGGTAAGAAAGAGAAAAATAGAAAAATTAAAGCAATTACCTACAACGCCAACGTCTCAGATCTACGTCTTACCATCACACGCTCGTCCTCAAAGCTCGATCCTCGGCAACGGCGCCAAAATTTGGTGTAGCTCAGTGATGAGTAGCACCTCCTTTAATGTCAATCCGGGAAGACGTGAGGATGGTATGAAGACCTCGAGCAAGTGGAGGCACAAGTGCGTGAGTGAGAAGCACACAAGCATGCACACACATACACACACACGCGCACACACGGCAAGACAAAGAGTGAGAAGCGATGGAGTTCTTAGATTACTTTCAAAAAGCTCTTACAAGTTCGTTTCAATTACAATCTAACCTCAAAAATGAGCTCTCTAGCTCTTTTTATAGTTTTTGACTAGGTTTTGGCCCTGTCCAGACCTAGTGTCCGGCTTAGTTAAAAATTAGGTTCCAGGGCCAATTTGAGGGCTTAAACGGAGTCTAAAAAATACGAAAATTGATATGTAGGTACTTCTAAGGCTCCTCAAGCTCAAGGACTCCTTGGCTTGCACAAAATGGAGCTACAAAAATATGAAATGGTATTTACAATGATTGTTAGTGATAAGAATCACTGTTATAAAGATGTTGGTTTGGAAAAATTTGAAGGGCCTATCTGCCAGATTTGCGTCGACTGCTTTGTCTACTTACTCCTTCACCTCGCTCTGACTCTCTCCGCTAGCTTCCTTGTCTAGTCAGTCCTTGGGTGCCCATACTACTCTCAACATTCTTCCTCTTCCAAATCCTCTTGCTCTTCCTCTGCCGGTGCCTTTACCTCTTGCATAATAAGCCTGAGAACTCGACTCTTCTTCGTCTTTTGACTTGCCTTTGTCTGCTTTCTTCTTGTTCTTCATGTACATTGCAGAACTTTGTCCTTTATCTGCATCTCCTTTCAGGTCTTGCTCATATGTGAGCATCAAACCAAGCAACTGATTTAAATCTGGTACAAAATGATTTAAAGAAAGTTCAGTTGAGAGTACAAAGGGTTTCCACCTTTCCTCTCCTCTCAAACTTGTTAACAGTTGCGCTATCAATCTGTGATCTTCGACATCTTCATTTATGGATCCAAGACTATCTGCTAGATCCTTCATCTTAGTAACATAATCACTAATGCTTTGACTCGCCTTCTTTTTGAACGTTGTGAACTCGGACCATAAGCTAGCCTTCTTAGCTTTCGTAGTATTTTGGAAGTGATCTTCCAATGCACTCCATATGTCCTCCGCTTTCTCCAGACCTCTAATGTGCGGTAGTATATGGTCTGAAACAGTATTATAAATGTAAGCTCTTGCAGTTGCATCTTTCTTCTGCCACAGCTTCAAGGCTTCTAATTCTTCTTTTTCCGATTGACTATCATCTTCAAAAGTCGGCTTCTTTTCTTCTCCGGTCACATACATCATTAAGTCCTTACTCATAAGTAAGGCTTCCATGCGCATTACCCATGCAGGATAATTATCTCTGTCCAATTTATCAATTTGGACATGATCTGCCATGATCTTCTTGTTTCTGTTACTTCCGGTGAACTTTTGAGAATCTTTCTGCTCTTCAGAATCTTTCTCGTTCTAGTTCCACTGTTGTGGTTAACCTGCTCTGCGATACCAATTTCGGTATGATGGCTCTGAACCCACTTCTTGGATCTCACGGCTCTGATGCCAATTGAGGGTGGATATTCTGGCTCTGATACCACTTGTTGGCGATTAACTTTTGCTCTGATACCACTGTTGGTGGTCGTCGCGGCAAGGCTTGAACCTTGTCAGCCTACGGAATTTTCCGTGCCACCGAACAGAGAGCTAAGCTAGAGTGATATTAGAACACCTCTATAATCAGCAGTAGCTTAGCACGGTTTCTGTCGCTCAAACGTATAAGACTTCATTTTGAATCTACTGGAAAAATTCACTGGAACTTCACCGGACTGTCACGAGACTGTTACCGTAGTTATACCAGAATCTTGTCGGAATCAACTCCTATTCTGTTTGTAATTACTTCAGGTGAGTATACAAGAAGTAAGGAAATGATGCGTGAACTTCCTTCACTAAGTGAACACTTTCTGAAGTTTGAGAAAAAACTTCTCCGGTTCAGAATGTCTCTTTCCGGTTAGACTTTGTGTTGTGTGTACATATCCATTTCATCGAAATCCTTGATGAACTGATAGTAGAGATGTCTAGCTATAAGATAAGCTATCTCTCATACAAAATTTTAATTTACTCTGCGAAATATACTTCGTTGTTCTACCGGAAAACACGTTTTCTGAGAAAACTGTAATTGACCGAAAACATTCGTTGACTGAGAGAGTACTGAGGGACACGTTTACTAACAAACTGTAACTGTTAACGGTTAACGAACTTTCTACCGTAACACAAAAATACTCAGAGTTCTTCACATATGAACAGTGTGCGCAAACTTCCACATGAACATGTGTTTTCTATTAGAGAAGATGTGTACAAATTAGCTTGGCCTCTTCTTGCTCAAGCTATGGAAACTCTCCTATACTGAGTAGTTTCTTCTACCATCTCTCTCAAATGAACACCTGATATTTCAGGTTTCTGTTATTCATCTGTACATATGCGATCTATGGCGTCTTCTGAAAACTTCTCACTCACTCTCTCTTCAGTCTCTATACATACGCAATCTCTGGCGTCTTCTCACTTTTCTCATCTCTCTGTTCTCTCATATATTTTTGACCTTTGTATGTGCTCTATTTATACTGCGCGCTCTTCTCACGCACGTTCTAGCTCGCACTTCCCTCTCTATTATTCTTGTGCACATTCTCTCTGTATATACAATTTGATTCGGTGTAACGAACTCTGATTCTGCAAGATTCTGTACTATACATAACGGTCGTGATTTTGAAGGCTTTTGATTTTCTAAATATTTGATTCCGCTTCTCTTTATCTTTCTTTGTCTGTACGTCAAATTCGTGAGTGATTCTTCAACATTCTCTTAGTAAAGTTATCAACTCTTGCTCTTCTTCTTCCGTCAGGTCATGCCTTATGTAGGTGCATCTTTCTTCTCCCTCTTCTATATTTCATACTTCTTGAAATTTTCAAGGACCTCAAACAAAGATTCTTCTTCCTCCGGATTGACCTCTTTCTTCTTTCTTTTCTTTCCTTCACTCTTGGTGGTCACCTATGTGGTTAATCTCACATCATTAGTGAGCTCTTCATGTCTCTGAGGGTGAACTTCTACCTCATAGAAGTATTCTTCATCTGATGCAAACGGTGGGTCCATGATGATTGACTCTAAATCGGAGTCGCTTGCATCCTCAAATGGATCAGAGCTAGGTTCACATTCTTCCAGAACCGAGTCTCCCATAATTGGCTCTATGGAGAAGATTGAAATGTCATAACCATCCTCGTCATAGTGGGGTGTCCATTGTTCTTCATTGATGGCTACATCCATTGTTGCCAAAATTTCCGCCCAACCCTGAGGTTCAAATTCTTCATCAGGTAATACTACAGGTGCATAGGCTGGGTCTTGAATTGATGTATGGGTTTCTTTAGCACCTACCTCTCTGGCCTTGTCTCTTTTCTCTTCTTCTACTGCTACCTTACACATCCATAAGTGTGTGTCTTCATGCATCCATGAGGATCCTGATCCTGTGGAATGCACTGACTCCGTGTCATCCTTGGCTCTATGGATGGGATTCCATTGAATAAGCGGTATATCTCTATGAGAGTAATCCTTGAGATTGACTTTGGTTGTTACACCTAGGTGTTGCAAATATAATGAATTGGTTCCCCAATCCTGTACCACTTGCAACTTTCGCATGAATGGCCTTCCCAAAATCATCTCGTAGGCTTGATTTTTGCTAAAGTCGCATATAGCAAAAGTATGCTCGAACTCAACACCACATGTAGTGAGAGTTACTCTTTCTAGCAATCCTAAGGGCCTCTCAATATGACCATCGGCCATCTGCAATTTCATTCTCGTCGGCTTGAGTGCTGGCTTGCCCCAATGCTTCCATAGGGAAGTGGTAGCAATTGCAACTCCTGCACTTGAGTCCAAAATTGCCTTGGTTGTGTATCCTTGATGGGTAACTGGGAGATAGGTATTTCCTTCTTCTCCTTCACTCATGTCTCCTATCTTATCCAATGGTATTGCTGGCACTCTTCTATGAGATCCTACCTGGGAGCGACATTTCGCTACATCTGGCACTTGTTTGGCTACATGTTTCCACAACTCAGGCTTAACCTTGAGTAGGTCTTCCAAAGTGAGGTTGCACTGCACTTTAGTGTTCTTTACTACCTCCGTATTCCTAGGTATGATCGAATCTTCATTTCTTATCATGATCATGGGTGCTATCATGCAGGTAGACTTAGTTTCCCATGGACCTCTGAAATGTGGTAACTCTTGCAAGGAATTAGACTCAAAGTCTAATCTTTCATGCGAGTGGGCACTCTCTTGCTCTCCATAAATGGAAGGAATGTCTTGTGGGAATTGATCGTGCGTATCATCCACAAGTTCAATTGGAGGAGGATTTTCACTTTCTTTAGCCCACTTCTCTTCTTGAATCTCTCGCAAAAATGTTGGAGAATATCGGTTCATAGAAGAAGATGCGTCTGGTTCAATGGAGTTTGGCACATAAGCTTCCTGGGGAGGAATGCTTATTCTATCACTTGCACTCTCCTTAGATTGGGAGGAGGCTCCATTTCCAGACTTTGAAGTAACCTTTCCAATCTATCTAATAGACCATCAAAATGCAATGGTGTTCTAGTGGAGCTAGAGCCATTGAACAAGCGACTGGCTTCAAACATGGCTTGCGCCAATTCGACCATCTTAGCACAAAGCTTTGTTCTCTCTATTTCTAGATTGGCTCTAGGGTAACATTTTTCATGATCTGTCACATTTGACCCTTCTTGGATTCTAGTCTGATATGCTTTAAGCATCATGGCTAGATCCTCAAGAGTGGGATCGGCTAGAACTGATCCTACTCTGGGTGGTGGGTGGGTTAAGTGTGGTGGATTAGAAGGCTGGGGAATGGAAGGTGATGCATTGGCAGGAGATGGAAACGGTGGTGTAGGGGTGGTGTGAGATTGAGTTTGAGATGTAAGTTCATTTATCTTTGCTTTTGTTTCTCTCAATCTTTCCTCAAGTTCGCTCATTTTCTGTGCCCATTGTCTTTTCATTCTCTCCCAACTATCTCTCCAAGCTCTTGTCCTTTTCTTGGTTATACTCTCTGTCTCACTAACCTCATAACTCTTTTCTTGCCCTACTCCTTGAGTTTGCTGCAAAGCTTGAGCTCGGGTGACTACTTGCACTGAGGCAGTGGAAGTTACACTTCCTGTAGAGTCTACTACTAGTCCAATGATGTTGATAAGAGTGATTTTTGGCAGGTTATTGGGGTTCTTCAGGCAATCTCGTAAGAGATGCTCTTTTTCGCAATCTTGACAAAAGCCCTGAATTGTCACTGGTTGGGGTTGTGTAGGGACAGGCAGTGGACAATCACGTATGAGGTGATCTCCCTGACATCTAAAGCATGGTCCTCTAGGAAATGGGGGTCCTACCTGCCTAGGTTGAGGTCTAAGTTGGGGTTCGTGTACATGACATTTGCATACTCAGGCTCCCCACTAGGTTCAATCGGGTCCTCATAATAGTATGCCTCGTCATGCTCAGGTGACTACGTGTAATAAGCCTGCAGGCTTTCAATGTGAGTAGAGTCAAAACTATGATCATCGAGATCACTTTCTGAAAGCAATGGTGTCACTGGCACTATGGCTCTATTCAGATTCTCTTTTGCAGTTGTGTACTTTACTGGAATCACATTGGCAAGAGCAGGGGGTTGTTGCACTAACATAAGTTGAAACCTTTGTTGGGTTTGATAGGGTTGCTGATAGGGTTGTTGTGGTCTACCATATTGTTGATGTGGGTACTGGTTCTGGTATCTTCCTTGTTGAGGGTATGGTTGTGAGTATGTTTGCCTAACTGCTTGCTTATTGTATGGGCAATCTTGCACGGTGCGATTCGTGTACCTCGGTTCTATGGTGCAGTACTGGTTACTAGGATTTGGGCCATAATGGGACATACATTCACCATATGGTCACCTCCACAAGTATAGCATCTTTTCAGTGGCACAAACCTCGGTATTTGTTTACTAGAGACTCCTAGCTTTTGAGCTACTTTCTCAGCGAGTTCCTCAATAGATGTGGATTGCAAGGAAGAGCGGCTAGTAGAACTATCTGAATCTTTGTAGATTTTTGAGAGTTCTAATTCCTCCCCTAGATTATCCTCAATGTCTATGCACATGCGTACACATTCTTCTATTGTTCTGGGGTCTTTCATATACACATATGATCTAAGCTTGGTACTCAACAATCCATCCAAGAATAAAGCCACCTGTTTGGTTGGAGTGGGTAATTCAAGACTGGGACATCTCTCTAGGTATTGTCTAAACCTTCTTCTTGCAAGCCTAACTGTCTCGTGAAGTGTTTGCTTGAAGCCATGAATTAGTGAGGAAGTGTTGTGCCTTATGCCACTCTTAGAAAAGTCAGTGATGAATGCCTCTAAAAGTTGGTCTATGTTTCTGAACAGCCTCTCATTCAGGGGTTGAAACCATGTAAGGGTAGTGTTCCTAAGGGTTAGACCAAAAGCATTGTATTGCATGAATAGGTCCTCCACTTGTTCAGCTCTCAAGACTTGTCTAAATTCAGCTACATGATCGTATGGGTCTCCGATGCCATCGAAATAGTTCTTCATGGACTTCACCAACTGGGTTGGCCTCAAGGTTCTAGTGTGTTCTCTAGGCCTTGGCAAAGGAAAGTCATCAGTATGTCTTTGGTTCCTTGGTTCTCTAAGTCTCTCCATTTCCACACTATCTGCCTCCATTCTCATCCTCTCTCTTCCTATTGGGCTGGCAAAGCTTACCTCTGGCATGTCTCTACTTCTGTCTCTTTGAGCTCCATGAACTTGGGATGTTCCCGCTCCTTGGTGGCCATATGAGACATTGGATCTTGGTTGGGGAAAGATAAATTCACCCTTCCAAGTGTAGGCATGCCTACCCTGCTCCGTGACCACAAAGATCCTTTCTGACGTATTGTCCAGATAGGTCACTTTGCTTGGGCTATCAGGTTCTTTGAACTCATAGATCGTGATCGTTCCTACTCCATTTGGTTGATCAGGCTTATACCTCCAAAAGGCTTCATCGGTCTCTCAATTTAAGAGCAAATCTATGCTCTTGTTGTCTTGGGGCACCCACTCTACTATGAGGATTCTCGTAAGAACTGATTTACCTCGAGGGGTCCTGGGCTCTCTTCCCATGTTCCCTTGCTCTATGTCTCCTATGTCCGTTTTTGGGATCACATTACCAAATTTGTCTGTCCTGTCTGGGTGATTGGTGACTACGTACATAGTTCCCTCTTTGTCCAGGTATGCGCCATTTTCAAACTTCACTGGTGGATGTTCTAGTCCAATGGGTTGATCTGGGTTTTTAATCTAGACTACGGATCTTCTTAAACTGTCCTCATAGATGTAAGCACCTAATCGGTTGGTCCTAAGATATTCAAGTTGAGTCTTGTAAGGACCTTCAACCTTTTTTAGGTAGGCCACACCTGAACTTCCTGTGGGTCTCTCAATACCCTGAGACATCTCTGATTCGCTAGTCTCAGAGTTAGGATGGTTTGAATAATTGCTCAGCTGTTGGGCCCAAGACCTAGCAGTGTGATTGACACTAGCTTCAAAGGATCTCAGGCTTTGTCTCTCCCGGCCTATGTGTCTTCCTGACCTAAGGTTCATATGCTTGGGTTTTCTACCCTCTAGTCCCAAGTACAATCTCGTTGCAAGTTATTTTGTATCACTCACTTTGTTCTTTTTAGTTGGTTATTGTGTTAAGCTCTTGTTTGAAATCACGTCGTCAGGAGTACTTAAGTGAATTTCGCACTTGATAATTGATCAAATCAAGTTTACTTTTGTCCCTTAGGGTTTTTGCACTTAAGATTTGCCTAATGCTTGTACTTAGTTGATTAGTTCTCTTGGACTTGATTCGTGCCTGACGATGCTCTAATTAATCACCACACCTAGGTCGTACTTAGCCTAAGCTAGGAATTGACAGAGGGTGTTGAGAATTTCCAACCTTAAGGCTCCTTCCTTGGTTGTCCTTGTGTGCCTAGGAAGCGTGTTCCCAAGCTTGCACTTACTCTTGCTTGGATTGCCCTTTGATGCTCTCAATGGACATGTAAAAGTCCCAATGTTAGCTCAAGATTTTCAATTTAAAAAACACAACGGAGCAATTTCATTCATGCAATTCAGAGATCAACTTGTTCTTTGGCTTTGTGGAAGAGAATCCTAAAGATTCCCCTAGCTTTCCTACCCCAGGGTATGGTCACTCCGAACAGATTTCATATGAGGAAGTTATGACTGTTCAGGCATTTAGGGTTCAAAACAGGCTCTCAGGGTTCAAGAATTTTTTTATGATTTTCTCAGTATTTTGCCCACTTCTAAGGCTCTAAGGTAGTCCCAATGTGTTAGAAATCAAGCCCAAAAATTATCCCAAGTCAATCAATTATTACACTCCAAAAAATTATTCGTGAGGCCGATGTATCGCGATAGCTCGGGTCGGTGTGTCACGATAGATGGGAGTGTCGCGATACCTCGGTGTGTCGCGATAGACGGGTGTGTCGCAATAGGTGGGAGTGTCGCAATAGGTGGGTGTGTCGCGATAGATGGGAGTGTCGCGATACCTCGGTGTGTCGCGATAGATGGGTGTGTCGCGATAAGTGGGAGTGTCACGATAAGTGGGTGTGTCGCAATACCTCGATGTGTCGCGATAGATGGGAGTGTCACGATACCTCGGTGTGTTGCGATAGATGGGAGTGTCGCAATACTTGGGTGTGTTGCGATACCTCGGTGTGTCACGATACCTCGGTGTGTCGCGATAGGTCGGGTGTGTCACGATACCTCAGGTGTGTCGCGATAGGTGGAAGTGTCGCGATAGGTGGAAGTGTCGCGATACCTTGGTGTGTCGCGATACTTGGGTGTGTCACGATACGCCGAGATATGGTGAATTTTACTCATCAGGCTAGTGATTCTAGGAGCTCTCAGGTTGCGCTGTGTTGTGGTGCACTCAGAATCGTGATAGGGTCAACTTTTCGGTGTGTTGCAATAGCTCAAGCTCGATGTCTCGAGACTTGCACAGAAGGATTCCGTACCTACAGAGCTTGTTGGAGATGGTGATGCTGCTAACACCTACAAGAATCATGCAAAAAACACACAAAAAACAGACATGCGCTCTCGATCTCTCTCAAACTCTCACCAAGCAAATGAGGAGAATGAAATGGAAGTGGGAATATGAAAGGAAGATGGAGATGGAGATGGAGATGGAGAAAATGGTGAAAACAAGAAAATTACCTACTACTTACCTCTCCAACGCGTCCTCTCTACGTCTTACCATCACACGCTCATCCTCAAAGCTCGATCCCCAGCAACGGCACCAAAATTTGGTGTAGCTCAGTGATGAGTGCACCTCCTTTAATGTCAATCCGGGAAGACATGAGGATGGTATGAAGACCTTGAGCAAGTGAAGGCACAAGTGTGTGAGTGAGAAGCACACAAACATGCACACACATACACACACACGCACACACGGCAAGAACAAAGAGAGCAAGACAATGGAATCACTTCTATTACAACAAAGTTCTCATACAAGTTCAAAACTACAACAAGCTAGCCTCCAAAATGAGCTCTAGAGCTCTATTTATAGTTTTTGACTAGCTGTGTTCCTATTCATACCTAATGTCTGGCCTAGTTAAAAATTAGGTCCCTAAGCTATTTTGGAGGCTCAAACGAGCTCTGAAAATTATGAAACTTGGTAGGCAAATACTACTAAAGCTCCTCAAGTTCGAGGACTCCTTGGCTTGCACAAAATGGAGCTAGAAAAAGGTGAAATGGTATTTACAATGGTTTTCAGTGATGAGAATCACTTTTAAAATAATGTAAGGATTGAAAAAAATTGATTGGTTGCCTCAGTACTAGATCTGCATGTATGTCCATACTTGCTTCTTCCCGTATGATGCCAACACCTCCCAAGAGATGTTAGATGCAGTACTATTTGTTTTTCCCATCAAGGCTTGGGAAAACCTTGCCTATGACCAAGTTCTATCTCTGCAGGTACTTGGGCTCATAAGATAAGTGCTTTTTCTCAGATATGCGTTGAGCTTCTTTTCAAAGGTAGTGCTCTTTGGCTCATAGAATACCATAGGATTATTATACGTGCATGTAAATACTTTTGCATGCATTTGACATCTCTATTTATATGTGAAAGTGGTCTATCTTCGGTTCTAGGTTCATATAAATGCAAAATTGATTTGATTGTTGAATAAATACAAGGTTTTAAGCATTGTTCCTAGGTTTTGTATAGGTAGCGAAGGACGATGAGGATATATTCAAGTTTTCTTATACCCGAGTGCTATGTTTCATTATATCAAGTTGAAAATAATGTCTATGAGCACTCTTCTATATTTTCTAGTGCTAGAGAACAATTCATTTTTATTTCTAGATCACACTACAGTTGAAATGCTACCAAACTTTTTCAAGGATCATGCATATCCATTTTTTTACCCATACAAATGTATCAAATGGATTTCAATTTGGCTTTTGAGGATATGAGGTACAAATTATTGGACATTTCTTATTATCTATTGTATATATTATATTGCACAGATTCTTTTAGATATACATACATATCAAAAAACAAACAAATACAAAGGATCTAGTTTTTCATATGTTCTTAAGATCATCTTTTTGTTATCCCAAGTACAATGCATGAACATGGCTTCATACAGCCTTAGATTATGTGAACATAAGGACACAAAACTTAGAGCACACCTCCTACTTATTCATGGATGGCAAAAAATTATATAAGTGAAGAGCTTCTACATTATTCATCTATTTAGGAAGTGGGGCAACCTATTCTAGGAACTTCCATTGAAGATGTGCCCATGCATAGGGCTTGTTGGAAACTCAAAGATTTCTCATACCACTGACATATTGAGCAATGACTTGGTAAATTCAAACAAGGATTAAGGTTATACCATATAGTAGACGAACACCATGAAGTCTAACAAGCCACACATGGGTAGAACATGTTAATGTGGCAAAGATAACATCTATCATAGACACTAGTGGTTAATAGTGCTAGTTCACACAGCTTGTAATCATAATTGAGCACTTTTCTAGCAATCTCTCTCATGCTATCTCTTTTTCTCTCTCCTTCCACCACCCATACATCAATTGGAACATTGTGATCCAACCTCCCAATGATCTCCCCCCATCTCTTGTTGACGTGATGAGAGCTTGAAAACTAAGCTGCAGAAGTCACCACGTCACAAGAACTAAGCTAGAGTGATATAAGAACACCTCTATAATCATCAATAGCTTAGCAACTTTTCTGAAACTGAAAACTATATAACTGTATTTAGTGAAATCTGAAATTCACTTTACAGGAAACTTTGCCTTTTCTTCAAACTTCAATTTTGATCTGATTTACTTCAATCTTTACAAATCTTTGTTTGCTTACTGTTAGATATTCTTTTTGCCACTTAACTGTTTCAAAACTATGTTTTGAACTTACTGGAATATCACCGGAACGTCACCAGACTGTTATCGGAATGTCACCATAATCTTATCGTAATTGTATCGGAATGTTACCGGAATCAACTACAATTCTGTTTGTGATTACTTCAAATGGTTGTAACTGAAGTAAGGAAGTAATACCTGAACTTCCTTCAGTGAATGAACTATATCTGAAGTTTGAGAAAAAACTTCATCAGTTTTGAATACCTTTACTGTCAGACACAGTACTGTGTGTACATGTCCCGTTTCACAAAACTCTTTTGATCAATTTGTAGTTGAGGCTAATAGCTTCAAAATAAGCTATCACTCATGAAAAACTTTACACTATACTGTGAGATCTAACTTGTAGAAGTACCGTAAAATGTGAACTCAGAAAACTATAAATGTTAACTAACTTTCAGAGTAACATGAAATCACTTAGATTTCTTCACACAAGAAGAATGCGCTCAAATTCTTCCACACAAACATGTGTTTTCTATTAGAGAAGATGTGTACAAAATGGCTTGGCCTCACTTTGCTCATAGCCATGGAAAACTCTCCTATTCTGACTAGTTCTTCCTTCCCATCTCTCTTACAGATGAATGTTGGATAGTTCAGGTTCTATTATTCATCTCTACATACGCGCACTTCCTTCTTCTCTATGTACTCTTTCTCAGGTTTGTTAGGCTCTCTCTATGGCCTCTCAAATTCTCCATCTGACTACATATTATTATGATCTTCTAACTCATTTATATACATATTTGTTCCGAGATTCAAAACTCGTAATTCTAGAAGTTTGTATGATTTATATTACAGTCATGAATTTGTCCCTTCACTAAGGTTTGATTTTTTGAATGCATTGTTTCTGCTTCTCTTCGTCTTCCTTCATCCTTCATATGTCTTCATGTCTTTTATGTCTAATTAGTGAGTGATTCTTCAACAGCTCCCCCTCAATCACTAATTAGCATCCTCTGATCTTTCATATATTCTTCTTTTCTTTTATTCTTGCCATTTCTTTGAATCTGCTTGTTTTTACTCCATCCAAGCTCTTTGTCATAATATCTGCAATCTAATCTTTTGTACGAGTGTACACTATTTCAATCTCTTTCTCCATTACCTTTTCCCTCAGGAAATGATATTGAATCTCTATATGCTTTGTTCTTGCATGAAATACTGGATTTGCTGCAAGATACAACGAACTCATATTGTCTCCATGTATGATAGGTATACCTTGATCAATCCCCAAGCTTTTGAACAAGGTCTGCATCCATATCACTTCTTTAGCTGCTTCCACAAGTCCTTTATATTCAGCTTCAGTTGACGATAAAGCCACTGTATGCTGCTTCTTTGAACACTAGCTGACAAGCTTATCTCCTAGGTATATCATATACCCATGTGTTGACCTTCTGTCATCTTGACTTCCTGCCCATTCTGAGTCACTGTATGCTCTCAGCTTTATATCTGATGTAAAAAGATAATATAATCCTTCTTTTATATTTCTTTTGATATATCTAAGAACTCTTTGTTGTACAACCCAATGTTGATCCTTCGGACAATGCATAAACTGTGATAGAACTCCTACTACATAACTAAGATCTGGTCTTGTTAGCGTAGCATAAATCAAGCTTCCCACTAAAGATTGATACTTCCTCGTATCTTTCAACTATGCACCATCATATTTGCTAAGTTTATGATTGACCTCAAGTGGTGTTGAAGCTTCTCTGCAATTCTCCATGTTAAACTTCTTCAGTAAGTTGAGAAGATACCTTTCTTGCGAAACATATACACCATGATCTGTATATGTGACTTCCATTCCAAGAAAGTATGATAACTTTCCTAGATCACTGATCTTGAACTCTTTTTCAAGCAATCTCTTTACCTTCTTGATTCCTTCATCTGAAGTACCTGTGATTATAATGTGATCTACATAAATACAAATGTAGATCATACCTTCATCTGTTCTCTGAATGAGTAGACTTGCATCTGCCTTTGAACTTTGGTATCCAAGATCATTGAGATACTTTACAAGTCTGTAATTCGAAGCTCTTGGAGCTTGCTTCAATCCATAGAGTGCTCTTCTTAATCTGCAAACATGGTTTGGGTAACTGGAACTTACAAACCCTTTAGGTTGTTCCATGTAAACTTCATCTGATATATATCCATTTAGAAATGCATTCTTTATATCCAATTGACTTAGCTTCCATCCTTTTGATGCTCCTATAGCAATCAATGTCCTTATGGTTGACATCTTTGCCACTGCACTGAATGTCTCATCATAATCTATGCCATGCGTCTGAGCATCTTTTACTACCAGTCTAGCTTTGTATCTGGCTATTCTTCCATCTGCAAGCTTCTTAACTTTGTAAACCCATTTATTTCCAATCACTTTCTTACCATTTGGTTTTGGAACAAGTTCCCAAGTCTTGTTCTCTTCAAGCGCATCGAACTCCTCCTTCATAGGTTCTTCATCTTCCTTTACTAAATAAGCATATTTTTTCTGAGTCAAATAAGAAGTATCATAGGAATACCTTGTTGGTTTTTTCCTTAATCTATTTGGCCTTCTTGGTTCATACTCTTCATGTGTATCTAAATACACTTCTTCATCGAATCTCGGTCCATCTTCATTTCCCATAGTTGATCCAATCCTGGATGTACTTGCCTGCATATAATCTTCATCTCCATTCACCTGCATATGTGATTTACCTTTTTCATTTCTTCTTATCTCTTCTTCAAATGTTTCATCGTTATGCTCTTTATCTGCATACCAACTCTTTCCTTTATCAAATGTCACATATCTGGAAACAATAAAGTGTTTGGTTAAAGGACTCCATAGTCTATAACCCATCTTCTTTTCATCATATCCAATGAATACATATTTTTCAGCTTTTTGGTTTAAGCTTATGTCTAAGCTGTGATGGTACATAAGCATAAGCAACTGATCCAAACACTTTGCAATGATCAAGTGTTGGTTTCTTACCCCACCAAGCTTCATAAGGGGTCATCCCATTTAAAGCTGCAGATGATAATTTGTTTACAAGATATGTGCCTGTATTTAGAGCTTCAACCCAAAGATAATTTGGACAATTTTTCTCCTTTAACATAGCTTTGGCAAACTCAACTAGAGTTTGGTTTCTCCTTTTTGCTACTCCATTTTGTTGTGGTGTATATCTACAAGTTATTTCTCTTTTGATACCTGCATTCCACAGATAATCATTGAATTCTTGAGAAAAATATTATCCTCCTCCATCAGACCTTAGCCTTTTGAGTTTTTGTCCTGTAAGTCTTTCAACATATGCATGAAAATGCTTGAAAGCTCCAAACACTTCTGATTTCTCTTTCAAAACATAAAGAGTTAGCCAGCTTGTTGCATCATCAATAAAAAGAACATAATACCTTGAGCCACTGATAGATCCTTCTTTTGTCGGTCACCATACATCTGAATGTATGAGTTCTAGCAGACCATCATGTTTGTAACTCTTATGTTCTAACTCATTTATATACATATTTTTTCCGAGATTCAAAACTCATAATTCTGGAAGTTTCTATGAACTATATTACAGTTGTGAATTTGTCCCTTCACTAAGGTTTGATTTTCTGAATGCGTTGTTTCTGCTTCTCTTCGTCTTCCTTCATCCTTCATATGTCTTCATGTCTTTTGTGTCTAATTAGTGAGTGATTCTTCAACATCTCTCTCTTGTCCTCTCTCCGTCTCTATTCTGCCAACACAAGTCCTCATAATTGCTTTTCCCCCAACACAATAGAAATCTATATTGCACATAGGTACATGAAGCCATCCTATTTTTAGTGCATGTTTAGCTTTCCTTGATGGATTTTTTCAACACATAAGATTAGATTACATCTTCATCACATAATGAATGACATGTACCTCAGTTATCACACAATTTGATGTCAGTTGTTCAACTTGATGACCTTAGTTACAAGGTGGTTGTCTATGCACAATCCTTTCACATATCAAAGGGAAAAATGGTTATTGCAAAAGGAAGCAAATTTGGCTCACTGTATCCTTTATTTGTATCATAGAAAGAACATCATTTAGCTGTTACTAAAGAGCCTATGGATCGTATTTGGCATGACCATTTGGGCCACATATCTCGTGGTGGAATGGAAAATCTTTCTCATTATAGCTACTTACCTGTGTTATCTTTCTCTGATTTTTCATTTTGTGAGCATTCTCAATATGGAAAAAAAAACTAGCACGTTGACTCATCAATTTAGCCTTTAGATCTCATTCATATGGATGTGTGTGGTCCTATGCCCCCAAGGTCATAGGTGGTTCTCTTTACTTTGTCACTTTCATAGATGATGGTACTAGCACTACAAGGAATATGGGGCCATAACAACAGTTAACATGACACATTTTTGTCGCTACATGATCATGCATTTCGTCGAACCGAGCATCGATCATGCTCCGTTCTCTAAACAAAATTAATCTTGACATTATTTTCGATGTTTTTTTCGATGCTCCTAACGATGTAAGCAAAAGTTTTGCTTATACAATTTGCTCCTGAGCATCACCTATGCGATGCTATTTTGCATCCCTTATGTGATGTAGTATGTGTCGCTTATATGACACTTTGGATTATCACAAACACAATGATTTTTCATCGCTTATGTGATAGTAGCATTTGATCAAAATTTAAAAAAAAAACATTGGATTGCTCTTCGATCTTCATTTACATGCATCTGCTCAAAGAGCACTCCAAATACACTTACACATACACATGTGCATATGCATAGACATATCTACAAACACATAAAAGGACATGCATGCATGCATTACTGCTCTACACACATTAACACATACTTATACACATGCATATGCACATTAACATTCATGCACATACACATGGATGCAAATGGAGATGCATGCACATGCACATGCATGATCGTATATATGCACATGCATATACCTACACATACACATACACACACAACATACAAATGCACATACATATATATACACACACATACACATAAACATGCACATATGTACTTACATATACACATGCACATACATATACACACACATACACATGCACATACACACATGTATGTACATACACTTACACATACACATGCGCATACATACATATACACACACATACACATACACATGCACATACACACGCATATGCACATACACATGTACATACATACATA